>JAIGNY010003604.1:145000-237500 GCA_020152595.1 Chiridota heheva
AAAATATGTCTGTATCATTCTGCAGTTAATCCTTGTCCATTTGATCCTAATGAGAACAGAATGTCAAGATGGATGATGGGTACTGCTGTGAGATGATGGATGATGGGTACTGCTGTGAGATGCAGAGAACTATAAACAAGCTGATTTTCAAGCTGATTTCATCTTTCTGCGAAGTGATAAAACCTAAAAAATTCAAAGAGTTGGTTGAAGATAGTATGATAAAAGGAAGTTTAAACCTTAAATCTCTATGATTAAATTGGTGGTGGTGAAAGTAAGGATACTTACGTGTTTTTAAAATCATTTCGAAAAACGAGGAAATTCTTTGAAAGTGCCATTTCATACTAAAAGTTATCTTTCAGAAACTTGAATACTTTTCTGTTTTTACAATTTCTGTTGACTGTTGGAAACAATGTTGAAATACAAGTTCACTCCTAATTTTGTGCCAGGAGGATTTTATAATGCATACAGGATATGCTTATCACCCCACTGACAATATTTTGTAGATCTGGATAATTTTTTTAATAAAAGCCAGGAAATGTTGTGAGAATGATGGACAAATTTTTAAAGCAAGGATCTTTAGCAAGAGATGTTAAAAGACTAATTTTGCTTTTGAATTTTGTGACCGTATAGTGTCTTGTGAAGGGAAGATAAGGTACTTTTCACCCTGTATTACAATGTGGAATAACATTAATGATAGTTTATAATGAAACTTGTGACGGAAAATCAGTTACCGTGGTCTTACATTTGATCAGTAAGGACACTGAAAAAACCATTTCAGATCTAAAGAGCTATCAAGCTAGTTGTTTAAACGAGTGAGACTTTTAAAGATAAGCACGAGACATCATTTTATGCTTTATTTACATTATAACCAATTTGCCATCTAAGCAATTTAGGTGGTGATGAGATTAAGTGACAAGTGACATTGTTCCATGGTCAGTCTGATATTACAGTATTAATAGTGATGTACCACCATCATACCAGCAAGTTTACTCTGTGGGAGGTGTGGGAGCAAAATAAGAGTGTAGCGGTCGCCACTAGGCCTGTGCCGGCACCAAAGACCCATGCTGTTATAGGTAGGGTTATGATTGTTTACCTCGCCCACATGGTTTTGTGCATTCTCTCCCTTACTGAAAATTCTAGGTTGTAGCATGCAAGCTTGCGATAGTCTAACATCTTTAGCTTGTGCAAGCTAGCAAAAAAATTCTTACACTGTAGCTTATTTAAGCTTGCAAAAAGTTTTTGCTAGCTTGCCCAATATGCAGAATTTTTTTGCTACTTTGTGCAAGCTTGCTAGTTACAGTAGCAAGCTTGTATTTGTTTTAAATACTAGCTTTGCAGCAAGCTACAGTATGGTTGCAGCAAGCTGGCACAAGCTAAAAATATTAGCTTATTGCAGCTTGCTGTAAACTAGGTTTTGTGTAAGCTGGCTATAGGCTTGCAAAGGGCTATAGGCTTGCAAAGGGCTATAGGCTTGCAAAGGACTATAGGCTTGCAAAGGACTATAGGCTTGCAAAGGACTATAGGCTTGCAAAGGACTATATGCTTGCAAAGGACTATAGGCTTGCAAAGAACTATAGGCTTGCAAAGGGCTATAGGCTTGCAAAGAACTAAAGGCTTGCAAAGAGCTATAGGCTTGCAAAGGACTATAGGCTTGCAAAGGACTATAGGCTTGCAAAGGACTATAGGCTTGCAAAGGACCACAGGCTTGCAAAGGACTACAGGCTTGCAAATGACTATGGGCTTGCAATGGACTATGGGCTTGCAAAGGAATATAGGCTTGCAAAGGAGTATAGGCTTGCAAAGGACTATAGGCTTGCAAAGGACTATAGGCTTGCAAAGACTACAGTCACTTCAAAGATCTACGGAAATGTACACTTTAGATTGAATATAAACTGCTATAATTTACTTTAAAATCTATCCCCAAAAAAAGACTTATGAAAATAATGAACATATTGATAAGAAATTGACCATTAGGCAGCTTTTTAATTTCTAAGCATCCCTATTTTTAGGTTCCAGGCATCACTATAGCAATTAAGTTGATGACATGTATAGGCCTATGGCTTGGTAATCTTGATATGTAAATCATTGTTTTATTGTCTATTAATTCTTTTACAACAAAATCTGACCACAAGTTTCTGATAGACTTTCTAGTTATTTTCAGTGACTGAGATTGACGGAAAGGAATAACTTTGAGCTTTCTGTCCAGTCACGCACCACAGATTTAGCATACTGTACAGGTATGTTGAAATTTCCTCTCTCATGACCATGGTCAGAACTGAAATATAATTGACAATGAGAGTAAAAGAGCTGCAGTATTTCAGAAACTCAAAGAGTATACATTTTTTACCCAAAACTTAAACTCTTTCTAGATGTCTACTGTATATATATAGATGATTATTGACCTTTACCCTAGATACAAATCTAGCTTAAACTTGCGACAAGCTAAAATGTTCAGCTTGCTAAAAGTTTGCTACATGTAGTACAAACTTGCAGAAAGTTTTTGCTAGCTTGGGAAAGCTAATGTTAATTTGTGCAAGCTAGCAAGATTGTATTTATGTTCCCAGCTTACATCAAGCTAATACTAATTGCTTCAGGCTTGCAGTGAGGTTGCTACAAGTTTGCGCAAGCTAAAAATCTTAGCTTATCTCAAACTTGCTGCAAGCTTGTTTTTCTCTAAGGGTATATACTTGCTGTTTAGCTGCATAAATTGTTGCTATCCTGCCATTAAGAGCTATGAGCTTTGGGTGGTTTGGCACTGCACCTCACAAAACATCGGCTTTGGCTTGCTTTCTAAGAGCTTGTTAGACTAGTCTCAAATGAGGTTACTGTACTTTTTGTGTCAGGTCATAAACATTTTAAAATTGTCTTCCAAATTATAACTTCCCTTACAGTAATATCTAGTTTGTGACAACTTAACTCTTTTAGCTGCACAATAAAGCTTCAATCTGGGACAAACTGTTGGGACAATTCAACGTTTTGAGAATGAAATATGTTAAAGTGTTGTGTTTCTTTAATAATTTTTCCAAGAATTGTAACTCACTACCCCCTTTCCCCGTTTCAATGTTGAAATTACTTCTTTCTTAACGTCATTTCCAGAAAAAAACAGTTACAGTGGCCAACATTGAATGGGGAGGAGGAAGGGGAGGGACGTTTAATATAGTTAGTGAGGATGGGGATACTGGCAATGTCAATTTAAAAAAAAATGTAAATGTCTTTAAGTTTCTAAAATAGTAATTACAAATGAAAGAATAGGGATTAAAAAGCAATAGAAAAAAATTCAGCATTTATGATTTATAAATGTGGAATAATTGACAATAGAAAATGTATGTTCATGCTTGTACCAAGCTAGTAAATGGGACAAATGCAAGCTTGCACAAACTAACATTAGCTTGCACAATCCAGCAAAAAAATTGCTAGCTTTCGCTAGCCTGCTGCAAGCTAGTTTCTCTGTAAGGAAATTTATAAATTACTGCAATAATTAATTTCCAAGCTCACTGAAACTCACAAGTTTAAGACAGAAGCTTAAGCTCACCATGCATTTCTATAAAAGATCTATGACAATTTAAAGTAATATGTTGTAATATGTGCATTGTTTGCTGAAATTTGTGTGAAGCTACTAAGGAAATAAAAGTGTATAGTGTTCAAATATTGATATAGCTTGTAAGCAACAATGAAAGTTGTAAACTTCAAGCTTGATAGAGTTGTGGCTTTGTACTATATTGGCAATGCATTAAGACTTGAATTGTACAATATATCTATGTGCATATTAATTTATTGATCAGCCTTATACGGGTTTGGTGACACATTGCTAGCAGCATGCCCTCAGCATGAAATGAGATACTTGAAGCATTCACAGCAAGCAGCTCAGTCTTGTCAGAAGTATGAAATGTAAAACCCAGCTAAATTCACTCTGAAAAGTTAACTTATCAAGCATCACAAATAATTTACATTCTCAGTGATTCTCTGATTCTCTTTAATTCTAGGCTTAAGGGAATTTAATATTTTTCATGTAAATCCATATGCATGCATGTAAATTCATATGCATGCATGTCCATGTCGATTCATGCGCATGTCAATCCATGCGCACCCATGCGCATGTCGACCCATGGGCATGTCGATCCATGGGCATGTCGATCCGTGGGCATGTCGATCCGTGGGCATGTCGATCCGTGCGCATGTCGATCCGTGCGCATGTCGATCCGTGCGCATGTCGATCCCGTGGGTCCATGTCGATCCGGGCCATGCCCATCCCGTCCATGCCCATCCGTCGCATGCCCATCCGTCCATGGCGCATGCCCATCCGTGCGCATGCCCATCCGTGCGCATGCCCATCCGTGTGCATGCCCATCCGTGCGCATGTCCATCCGTGCGCATGTCCATCCGTGCGCATGTCCATCCGTGCCCATGTCCATCCGTGCCCATGTCCATCCGTGCCCATGTCCATCCGTGCCCATGTCCATCCATGCCCATGTCCATCCATGCCCATGTCCATCCATGCCCATGTCCATCCATGCCCATGTCCATCCATGCCCATGTCCATCCATGCCCATGTCCATCCATGCCCATGTCCATCCATGCGCATGTGGATTCATGTACATGTAGATCCATGTGCATGCAGATCCATGCGCATGTAGATCCATATGCATGCATATGGAAAGAATTTGCTCTTCTTACAAATATTTACATGGACTTTTATTTGCATGGTGTCAAAGTCACTCATGCAATCAATTGATTTCCAGACTATATTTTGTATTCCCCATTTAATGGTTACTGTGCAAGCAGAACATTTCATAAAAATTAGTTAAACTTTAACAAGCATTTTTAGATATCAGGCATAAAGCTATTTTGTGATGTATTACTGACTGATATTGTATTTTTTTTGTAAATCCTTTTCTTTGGAAGTCTTGATGAATAACTCTGGCTATAACTTTTCAGTCTATTGCACCAAACCAACCAGATAACTTGCTGATGAAAACATCATTTTGAAAGTCCAAATGAATTCTCAACCCCACATTACATGCATTGCCTGGCCGTGCAGTAACCCTGTCCACAATAGCTGGTTCTTCACAATAAGTTCCATTGTGTACACAGATGATTAGGAGTGTAATAACTGATGCATAATTGCTTCCAACAGAGTCTAATAGTCATATCCGCTAAAATGGAGGTTCTTGCAGGTAAAAAGACAGAAAATTTGTAGATAGGATTGGGCGTAATGTGACACAGCAATTAGATTCTGACCAAAAGATTGTCTTTGCCATGCCCGAATAAAATAATAGTAGGAATTGACTTTCTCATTCTTTTTAGTCTCTAAGATTTAGGACAGAAATTTAAAATAATAAAGTTGATTTTGAGATTTTCACCCAGTCATACATCACAAATTTTGAATGAATTAAAAAATGGCAGCCATGAACTAAAAGTGTTATTTTAAAATTGAAAAACCCTATCTGCTCAGATTTTTATACGTACAGCTTTTCAACCAGTATAGAAAATGTCCATAGACATTTGTCTTGAATTGTCTATACATCATATTCTGCATATACCAATCTCTAAGCATGTTTTTAGCTAATTTACCGTAGTTACAATCCATTAGTAAATCCGAAGAACTATTATTTAGTGCGGTATTTACTTGTAAGAGTTGTAATGCAGATTTTTAAGGCAAATTCAATATTGTAAAGTTCAAGTTATTAGTGAAAGCAGTACGTAGTATAGCCTGCAGTGGGTCGCAAGAGGTTGTGCAAACCCTGATAAATATAAATTAAGGCAAGAAGGTGCCGGAAATATGCTAAAAGGTGAAGAATTTGAGGCGATGACTTTTTGTTTTTTGCTCTTCAGTTAGATTTAGCCTTTGAACAGTATTAGTTATTTTGACAAAATTTCTAAAAAAAGATTAGGCCATCAGCAACGAGTAACACAGAGTGTGACAGGTTGGGATGCCATGTGTGACATAGGGTAGAAGGCTATGTGGGTTGTAGGGTAGAAGGTCATGGGGACATGGGATGTGATGCCAAGTGAGACATAAAGTAGGATGTCATTGGGACATTGGGAGGATACCATGTGGAACATATGGTGGGATCCAATGTGAGACATCAGGTGGGATGCTATGTGGGACATCAGGTAGGAAACCACTGATGCGGGACATACGGTGGATTGCCATGGAGGACATAAGGAGAGATGCAATTTGGGACACAGGGAGGGATGCCATGTGGGACATAGGGAGAGATGTCATGTGGTACATATGATTGGATTAATGTGGGACTTACATGTAGGATGGGATCCATGTGGGTCATAGGTGGAATGCCATGTGGGAGATATGGTAGAAGGCCATGTGGGACAAGGCATGGGATGGGATGTCATGTGGGACATGGGGTGGGATGTCATTTGGTACATGGAATTGGATCCATTTGGGACATTGGGTGGGATGCCATGTGGGTCATAGGATGGGATGCCATGTGGGAGATATGGTGGAATGCCATGTGGGACATGGGATGGGATCTGGGACAAAGGGTGGGATGCCATGTGAGAGATATGGTGGAATGCCATGTGGGACAAGGGATGTCATGGGGTGGGATGCTATGTGGAACATGGGATGCTATGTGGGACTTAGTATGAGATATGATATGGGTATCAATTTGCATGGGCATGCTAACCATGACATGATTTATCGTTCTAGTTATTACACAGCCATAACTTTGTGGAACATTTTGCCAAAGACAATAACATCAGCTAAAACACTTAAATTATTCAGAGCTAATTTGAAACAACACCTGCTTCTGCTTAACAGGATTCCCATTAACGACAAATTTGTCGTATATTATGCTATGGTTGAATTTCTTACGACACGTGTTGTACCTGCGTTGTAAAATATAGGTATAGCATGTGAATTTTTCCACCCAAGTTTTTCATTAACCTAAATGAAAATCTTACCTCTCTGAGGCGATTTAAAAAAATTCATACAACAATGATTTTCATTTGCTCAGAAATAAAAGAAGAATGACACAACTATGAGACTAATGGCTGAATGATTCAACATGTCCATACAAATACTGTACATGAAGACATATAAGCTAGTATAGTATACATGTACATGCACAATGTATGTGATAGTTTTGATGTTGTTTTGAATGCAGGCATTAGCTTGGATTCTACTATCCTCCTGTATTGTGTTGTATGTGTAGGATCGTGTATCTGTGAATTGATCACAATCTGCAACTCAAGTTACTATACTGTAAAGAACGTGTTTGAGATCTTAATAGTATGTTATCGTTGACAATAGGTCAAAGTTCACTAAAACCTCTTGGAAGTTTGGATACGATAAAGTATATACTGTATATATATATATATATATATATATATATATATATATATATATATATATATATATATATATATATATATGTATATATATATATATATATATATATATATATATATATATATATATATATATATATATATATATATATATATATATATATATATATATATATATTTATATAAATATATATGTATATTGTAGCTTTCTGTTGTATTTATTCATTTCATTTTTGTATTATCATATTTATTATTATTATTTTGGGGTGGTATGACTGACAAGTAATTGTTTTCAGATCTCTTTTCTTTCCTGCTAAGATGCAAACTATTATATATCAATTTTCTGTCAATATTGTAATCTATATTATTGTAATCATTAATATATTGTATTGTATGAAATGATAAAATAAACAAACAAACAAACAATTCATTTTCTGGATGCTTAGAAAATTAGATAAATTGGTTGGGTATCAAACTAAATCGAAAGAAATGATTTTTGGCATGAAAAGAAAATGATGAAATGTGAATCTTGTCTGAAAGAAATTCCCAACAATCGATGCTTAGCCTGAATAAAAATTTTAAAACAATGATACAGTATGGCCTTGGAAGAAATCAATCAGAATTGGTAGATAACTCTGAAATGTTTACAATGCAAATAGGCAATACTGATTAAAAGTTAGGAAGAGATTATGTGGGAATAAAATTTATTCTGTCTAAGATTCCTGAGGTACAATAGGCATGGGGAGATTAAGTGGGGGTCATGGAATGGGGGGGGGGGAGGCAACTTTCCCCTGGCAAAAATTAGTATGTAAAATATATGTAGTGGAATATACCAATATACTATAAGCCGTACATAAGCCTAAAGATTAAATATCACCTAAATTTGGTTATGACTTTGTTGTCTAGTGAAATAAAATCTTAATTATTCGGGAAATCTCTTTAAATATTGGGAACTTTTCTTTAATATATAATTTTTCTTCAATCTTTTTCATTTTCTGGAAAGTTTCTTTCATTTTTATAAATTTTGTTCAATTTTTGGGATCTTTAATTTTCTTTGATTTTTGGGAAATTATCTTTAATTTCCTTCATTTTCAGGCAATTTTTTCTGTTTTTTTGGCCATTTGTTTTTTATTTTCCAGAAATTTTCTGACCTTTTTCTGGAATTATCTTTAATTTTCAGGAAATGTTGCCAAAAATTTGCAGGAATTTCCATTAGTTTAACCAACATTTCCAATAAATTGACTAAATTTTCTAATAATTTTACCACAAGTTTCTTTCATTTTTAAAATTTTATATTAATAATTTCAAGTTCCAAATTTTACCTCTCAACGGAAAGGTGAAATCAGACTCACCCTTTCCACCCCCTTCCCCCTCCAGCTGCCGCTTCCTATGCCTCTCTGGCTACAATATCTATTTTGATGATTACCGTTTGCATCTCGTGGCACTGAAAGCTGAATGTGCCACTCCACAGGAGTGAACTCGACAAAATATTAGGCATATTAAAATTGCAAAGCAGGCGGATTCATACACTACAGAATGCTAGGATTCTAGTTTTTGGTCCTGATGCGATAGCATCAGGAACCTATGCGGTCATGATGGCGTGTGTGTATGTTATGGGTGTATGTATGTGTGTGTGACGCTAGCTGGTAAACACGATTACTGATATATGTGGTACACTGATAGCCCATTGTCCGTAGATGTGCCCTATTGTTTTTGGTGGTGATGTCATTCATATTAATGAGTAGGTGTGGCTTAATGTTAAAATCTTAAAATGTTTGTATTTTAACAACCACATGTCTGTTTTGTTTCATATTTGATGTAATTATGTTGTTAGTGTGTATATGTTCATGGTACCAAAATCTTGAATTTCATTAATAATATGCATAGTGGACATGATCTTGTTGAAAAGAGCTTGTAAGTACAGTATCTTAAGACGGAGACATGGGATTCATGTCATATTTGGTACACAGATAGCCAGCCCATTGTCCGTAGATGTGCCCTATTGGTTTTGGTGGCGATGTCATGAGTAGGCACGACTCTATGATAAAGTCTTTAAAGGCTCATATTTTGACATCCTCATGTCTGAATTCTTTCAAATTTGGTATATTTATGTTGTTAGCTAGTGTGTACATGTTTATGGCAGAAGAATGTTAAATTTCTTTAATATGCATAGTGGGCAGCTAGGGCTTAACATGATTTTGTTGAAGAGAGCTTGTAAATACAGTATCTCAAGAAAGATACCTCGGATTCAGGTCATATGTAGTACACAGATTGCCTATGGACTGCAGATTGTTTTTGGCAGCAGTTTAATGCATATTATTGAGTATAGACCAGGCTTAAAAGTTAAAATCTTGAAATGCTAATATTTTAGCAACCGCATGTCTGTTTTGTTTGATGTTTGAAGTAATTAGCATAAAAATGGTTGAATTTAATTAATTGTCAAATTCCATTCTTGTGAGATCTCTGCAGTCAAAACTCTTAAAAGTTGTTCCTTTTTTTTCTGTACGTATTCACGCCCACTCGTGTTTATCAATGTATAATGAGTTAAAAAGTGTCATATGCGGACAGTGATTTCATGGTAAAAGAATGGATAAATGCACATCATATTTGCAAAACATTTAGTTAAAGGTTAAATACTTCTATTCATTGTTTTTTTTAAGTTATCATTGATTGAAAAAAGGACAAATTTTACAAATGAAAAGAACACTACAAAACTGACAAATTTACCCAATGAATTTTCCCTATGCGATGTGGGTATAATCATTCTCACAATGGAGTGATTTTTGACTATGTGATGTAGAATCTTTTGAATGATATTTATTCGCAAAACCTTCCAAAACAGTCAGAAGCACGGCAAATACTGTCGTATTCCAACTAGCTTATGATTGAAAATAAGGACAGCATGATTACGGCAAATGCGCTACCCACCGGGTCCCAAAATCGGACCCGATACCGACCTGCATTATCGGCCGGGTATCTGACCGACAAAACGTTTTCAATATTTTTCGCGGAAGTACAGTAGTATATGTCTTAAAATTTAACAGTGTACCTTGTAAAATCTTGTGATTTTTCTTGTTTTTCAATCGTACATTTGTTTTTGTGAATAAAGAAACAGAATACAAATGTTTCTTTTCATTTATTTACCAGTCTTCATAAAATACCGTAAAATAATAATATACGCACTTCCTCGAAATTTTATGGGACGGGTCACTTGGTATTCTGGAATATTAAATACACGATTCAACCTTATTAACGCTATGCTGGGATTGACTGAATCCACGATTCTGTTACGTGCACGCTCAGTAACACGTAACAATTTCATTTTAACACAACTTGTGATTGGTTCATAATAGGTGTTACAATTTTTTTCAGCATATCGCAGACACGCTTTCAAAACAGTTTGGCAATGTACAACTGCAATATATTTTTTCTACAGCATACTACGCTCACTGCTTGTTGTGCACTGGTTTGGGTATATTTTTTTTACAGCGAAGTTTAGAGAGTTTAAGTTTTGCGCTACTTGTACATATAGTACTACTAGTGTACGTACGTAGCCACATCGCTTGTTCAACATCTTTTGTGTGATCTGTGACAATATTTTGTGATGGTTTTATTGTATTGCATTGGAATAGAAAGGAAACATACACTAATACACTTTACAATTCTTGTAAATTCAGATTTTTTTTTTTTAACATACAATTCTGAAACAGAAACAGTCTGCAATTGGTAATAATATGAAAATCCATACCCAGGTTGTATTTTCGGAACCGGGTAACAACACAATCGGTACCGGGATATTTCGGGTACCCATATAAACACTAATACATATCACCTGACAACAACAGCGCGCAGATGATGATGCAAATAATTGACTACAAACATGTGGAGTTTTGATTGCGAGTGGCACAAGCTTAGCTAGCCTAACATCAATGAAAAGGATAGGCTATGATTTTAGGTGAGATTTGTGGTTCCATACTCACATGATCTGCATGAATTTATTATGAATAAATGGAATATAATTTGGTCTGTTTTAACTCGAGTTTGGGCATTGACTGTGTGAGTTAATTGTCATTTTTATTTTATGCCCATTGCGCAATAACATTTATTTTCAATCCAAATTGCATGTCTAGCTGAACCTCAAAACTTTTGCTTTTCTGATTATTATTATCTTTAAGTTTTAGATAATATAAAGTAAAGTGCGGATGAAAGGGTGAAGTAGTTTCTCTTTTTTGGAGCAGGATGTTTTTATTACTTTATCATTATGTGGCATGAGTAAAGCGAGAAATTAGATTTAAATTATTTTACAAGATATACAAGAAAACTGTTAAGAATGGAAGAAAATCCGACATAGTAGAACACAAGGGCATTATACTTTATCATTATGTGACATGGGTTAAGTGAGAATTTTTTTTTTTTTACAAAATATTCAAAAACACTATTAAAAATGGAAGAAAATCAGCCAAAATCTAACATAGAAAAACACATGGCATTACTTTATTATATGTGGCATAAGTTAAGTGAGAAATTATTATTATTTTTTATTTTTTACAAAATATAGAAGAAAACTGGTAAAAATCGAAGAAAATCTGACATTGGAGAACACAAGGGCATTACTTTATCATTATGTGGCATAAGTTTAAATTCAATTTAAAGCAAATATGATGGATAGCGTTTGATTTATGATGCATGTACAACAACATGTAATACCATAGTGACCAAAAGTGCCATCAGAATGTAACTTTCTAATGACGAAACATATTTCTTATTTGAAAGGGGACTTCACAAGAAACAAAATGGTGCAGAAAGCATTCAAAAATCTTATTCCGTCATGGAGATATTTGATACTTTTTTTAAGTATTCCATCATTTCCCATAGTTTTAAGCCACAAAATCGCAGGACAAAATATGATAAAATACATACTGTAAAGACTTTTAGAAATCTGAGGCTATGACATTGGAACTAGTCTGATTTCAATCATTTCTGCACAAATGATACCAAAATATCTCCTCAATGGAATAAGATTTTGAAATGCTTTATTCACTATTTTGTTTCTTTTAAAATCCTTGTTCATATAGATAGCCTTACTTGACCCCTGAATAAACCTTTGATAAAGACAACTGTTGCAGCTTTGGTATAAGTATGCATTTAATTAATTATCGGAAACTGCTACTGTATAAACAAGGTTATTGGGTGTAGCTGAATAAATTTCCAATAAATTATTTATCACTAAATCACTAAATATCCACTGCATGCATGAAAAATCAGCTGCATTCTTTTCATGACTGCCCCATAATAAATCATATACAGTTAAGTATTACCATTTAGCATTAAACATTTTCGTAACTGCACATTTTGTATTTTATCAAACTCATTTGCTTGATCTTTTATTGGTCACTTGCCACACTGCACAGGGCAGGATTGTTTGCACATGTGATATTTACATACACACACCGAACTCATATCGTTAAGAATAGTCTAAGATTCATTTATTATAGTGAGCTTCACTTCTGTGGATACGATGCATACAGAAGCAATCACTTGGCATTATATAGGTTGAATTGAAACCTAAGCTAGTACAATTGGTTCACTTGATTTGTGGCTAATATGGTTTGGACCGATTTATATTTAAATAAGTTTTGGAATTGCATTACTTTTGTTCTAGATAGAGGTATAAATAGTTTGGTTTGAGCTTAAAATTTTATTTTGAAAGTTCAGGTCTTTATTGTGGATATTATTTGGATGTAGAATCAAATTGACCTTTTGGCAGTGCAACTATGCCGCTGGAGCAGCAATCTTCACCGTTTAGCTTTGACACTGACGAAATGATCATTGGAGGTACAGTACTGTAAAAGACATTTGTAGAGATAGATAAAGTATTTAGGATCATTTTACTTAATAAATTAATTTTAGTGTCCATAATTCTCCATTCAATTTGTTGATGCAAAATAAGTAGGGAATCTTGTAAAGATATTCCAATTAATTTTAATGCGGTGTTAATTTTGCTGCAACTTTGGTGACTTAGCAGGCCATCATGAGCAGGTACAGTACACAGTGAGTATGATACCACCCCACCATACAAGCTATTAGCAGCGAGCTCAGTCACTATCTCGTCACTAACAGCAAGCTGAACAAGATACCGACAAGCTAGTCATATACAAGCTATTAGCACTGAGTTCATCACTAACAGCAAGCTGGACAAGCTACCGACGAGCTAGTGAAAGTGAATACATGCTATTAGCAGCGAACTCATATCACTATCTGCAAGCTACTGATGAGCTAGTGAAAGTGAATATGAGCTATTACAGTAGTAGCAAGCTCATCGCTACCAGCAAGCTGAACAAGCTACCGACGAGCTAGTGAAAGTGAATACAAGCTATTAGCAGCGAACTCATATCACTATCTGCAAGCTACCGATGAGCTAGTGAAAGTGAATACGAGCTATTAGCAGCAAACTCATATCACTATCTGCAAGCTACCTACCGATGAGCTAGTGGAAGTGAATACGAACTATTACAGTTGTAGCAAGCTCATCGCTACCAGCAAGTTGAAGAAGATACTGACGAGCTAGTGAAAGTGAATACAAGCTATTAGCACTGAGTTCATCACTAACAGCAAGCTGAACAAGCTACCGGCGAGCTAGTGAATACAAGCTATTAGCACTGAGTTCATCACTAACAGCAAGCTGAACAAGCTACCGACGAGTTAGTGAAAGTGAATATGAGTTATTAGCAGCAAACTCGTCACTAACAGTGAGTTTGTCACTTACACAGCTACTACTGACGAGCTAGTGAAAGTGAATATGAGCTATTAGCAGAGAGCTCGTTGTTAGCAGCGAGCTGAACAAGCAGTCGACGAGCTAGTGAAAGTGAATATGAGCTAGTAGCAGCGAGCTAGTAGCTAGCAGCGAGCTGAACAAGCTATTGACAAGGACGAGCTAGTTAAAGTGAATAGGAGCTATTAGCAGAGAGCTCGTTGTTAGCAGCGAGCTCGTCACTAGCAGCGAGCTACTGAACAAGCTATCGAGCCCAATGGGAGCCCAGATTTTTGTAAGGGCTGCTGGTTCAGAAAATATCAAGTGCTTTTTATTCATCTCATCATTCATGATTTAAACATTATACATATCTGTATATGCTACAGCAATAAACACAAACTTACTCTGGTTTCATTTTGAGTCCCCTGATTTTGCTATTGTTTCTGCCTGTACGTCTTTAAAGGATTAGTTCAGTGGTCAAGCAAGTCCATTTTATATGAAAGAGAACTTCAAAAGAAACACAATGAAAGCATTCATAAATCTTATTCCGTTAAGGAGATATCAGACTTTGAAACACTAGCTGTCTTGCCTTTGTAGAAATGACTGGTATAGTAAGTCTAATATGGAAGGTTGGCACCCTTATCCTCACATTCTCAACAATTGTTAATGAATTTTAAAGAAAATATACTCAAATTTTGTCCTACTTCAATTATTTTCCCTCCAACTTTCTTTAGCTAGTAAATTATAATTATCTTTTCAAAATTCTGTTTTACTACTTTTCTGACATATCTAATGGTTTGTGAGCCACAACATTGAAGGACACAATATTGCAGAATACATAAAGGCTTTGAGGAGTCAGTGACATCACGAATAGTCTGATTTCAGTCGTTTTTACACAAATGATACCAAACTTCAAACCTAAATATCTCCTTAACAGAATAACATTTTTGAATGCTTTCTGCAACATTTGCTTTTTTAAAATATATGTACATAAATATATACAATAAACTTGCTTGACCACTGAACTTATTTCTTGTTCATAGTTTATAAATCTAGGGCAGTTGATTATCTTGTTAGCTGCGCTTGCTGTGAATATATCCCAAGTAGGCCTATTCATTGAACAAGTTCTGCATGCATGCATGTACTGTAGTACATTTTTGCTTCTGAAAATTTAGCTCTTATTTCCAGGGATAGCAGAGGTGGAGATAGACCCCTACAAAAACTAATGATAAGAATAAGAAATTATCATAAAAAGTGAAGCAAAATGCTTAAAACGGTTTCAAGGGCCAGCCCCCCAAAAGTGCTCACAATATGGTCTTCAGCATAATGTTCATGTTCGTGTCTACTTTTAAAAAACACTCCACCGTCTCTGTATCATATGCAGTGATATATATATATATATATATATGTATATATATATATACAAAATGAGTTTTTTTTTTTTTGTGGGTGTTTAATATGAAGCAATTAATATTACATGTAGCAGAAGACCGCCTAATTTTTTAATTAATTTAGCTGAAATTTGACCTAGTATTTGGAGGCTGGGGTAAATGCTGATTTGCGAAATGGACCACTTTTTTAAAGAAATGAGATATATTTAGCTTCCAATACAATTTCTTCAAGTTGATGGAATTGGAATACATTGTGACAAGTTAGTATTCACTTGCAAACAAGGGACTTGGAGGTTAAACATGCTTGGGCATACATAGTGTACGATCGCCATGCATACACTTGAAACACATGCAAGCTAAGATGCTTTCACATGCTCATTGTTTATCCTTGTACGATTAGAAGATAATTGATAGCTATTGCCAAAGTTTGATTAAAATCAAAAAGTATATTTGTTTTCTTTTAGCTGGCGAACCAGAGGGCGGCATTGGTTTGTGCGGCTGGCTCTTGACTGCTGCGTCTTGGCTCTTGGTTATTTGTACATTACCACTGTCATTATGTGTCTGCATTAAGGTAAGCTTAACTTGCGGAGAATGACCATCTTATATTGACACATCTGATTATTGTCCTTGCATGGCTAGAATTGTTTATAGTTGTTACAAAAAGTTCCTTCAAATTCTTTCTATGATCATCTGCCAGGAATGACCTTTGCCAACTGTGTTCCTATTCGACATGTTTTCACCTGTCTTTATTTTGCTACTTCAATCTGCTTGCATCAGCCATTTCTTAATATTTTATGATCTAAAAGAAATAGTATTATCTCACTCCTTTTAGTTGTGCTACGTGGGATTCATAGGAATTTAGTTTGATAAATTGGATTCTGCACCAAAGGTACACATCTTAAGGAAGCTGTTCTATCATGAAGACATTTCTGGGCTAATATTTCATGATTTCATGAGAACTTCTAATTAAGTTTACTTCTTATTTAATTCAGATCAAATTTATCTTGCATGTATTCTCCGTTTGACATAATGAATTAGGAGATAATTTATTGTCGTAAGTAATGATTAGAAATCATGAATACATGTATCAAGGCCTGACAATATATACCAACATTTTCAGAAGGGAGCTAGATTTATAGCAAAATATAATCTTACGTACGGCAAGTTTGTGTGAAGCTCTGCATCCCATGTTGGTTTATGTTAGTTAGTGTTCTCTTTCCTCATGGAATTTGGAATTAGTTTGATTTCAGACAAACGGCGCTGTATTCATCATTTGTAATTTGTCTGTGTAGAAGGTTCTGAGGGTGTATAGAGTGCATGACAATTGAAAAGTGAAGCAAATGAGTACACGGGGGTTAACGACCTGTAAAGGACATTCTGTAGGTCGTGTTGGTGCTAAATGTGAAGGTTGAGCTTCTTACATTGTCAATTGTTTTACCTACAATCATGAATCAATCTTGTTGAAACACTTCGTGAATATTCGTACTGCTTTTATGAACATATTGTTGTATTCTTTACCATTCAACATCTATACATCATTAATACGGGCACTTTTTCTTGATGGTTCATCAATCCGTATTATATGAATTATAATTGTGTCCACTACCCTACCTTAATATCTTAACCCTTCCCCTTAACTACCCAATTCAATGTTGACCATTGTCGATTATATCCAAACTTGGTTGACAAAATAATCCAACATTGGGAAGTGGGGTTAAAAATCAAAGGAAGAAAATAATCAAGAATCACAACATTAATTGTTTACCTCTATGCCACACTGATTTGACTGAGATAAGATTCTCTCTTTAACACATAGGTACAGAAGTCTCTATTTAAAAAAATAAGGACTGTTTAAAGACATTCATTAAATACATAACCCTGAATTAATTTAATCCAAGCATGGCATTAATTGATTTGCAAATTTTTGATGCAAAGTTGTGCATAAAGGGGCCTCCCTGTTATGTGAATTAACCTTCATTGGATTTCATCTGCTGCAAGGTGATTCTGATTGATACTGTTTTTCCTCATTGCGATATTCCCTGTCTACAAGAACAATTATCATCAATTTTGAAATCTGAAATCAATAAAAGAAATCAAGAGTTATACATGGATGTTTTCTGCAGTCTTATTGTAGTCAAAATAAAATAAATGTTATTTTTAATTTTAGTTTCTCTTGATTTTAGAGTGGCCTTATTTTGGAGAAATATACATATATATAGATATATATGTATATATCTATATATATATATATATATATATATATATATATATATATATATATATATATATATATATATATATATATATATATATACTGTGTATATATATATATATATATATATATGTATATATATATATATACTGTGTATATATATATATTCTGTGTATATATATATATATATATATTTATATATATATATATATATATATATATATATATATATATATATATATATATATATATATAAATATATATATATATATATATATATATATATATATATATATATATATATATATATATATATATATATATATATATATATATATATATATATACCTATATGTATATATATAGATATATATATCCTAGATATACTTTTTAATTGAGAACTATACCTGCTTATATAGACTTACTGAAGGATAAATAAGCACAAAACAGTTTATATTCACATTGATAGCAATATTTGCTGGACATCAGGTTTTCCTCCGGCTCCACACGAGAAGGCTCTTCTGCAGCCGCCGCCTCCTGTCTAGGCCTCACCCTCTCACCTGAAATATAAATAGACTCTTTCTGCTCGGCTGTCTTGAATACCATAAACATTTAAGCAATACTACCAGTTTGCTATGGTATCAATTGTCTTCCACTAAATACCCTTACCTTAACCTTAATTCTCTCCATGCCATCAGGCTGTCACGCTGTCTGTCCAACCTGTCCTGTTCTGTGCTGCTGCCTTGGCTACATTCCAGTTTATTCACCCTGCATTGTTAAGCTCCTTCTCTACTGTTCTTTTCCAAGTCGTTTTTGGCCTCCCTCTTGCTCTTCGACCCTCTGGTGTCCACCCCAGTGCTGTCGTGCAGTCATTCTCACCCTCTCTCCTAAGTATGTGTCCCACCCAGTTCCATCTTCTTCGTACCTCATAACTTATGTCATTTATCTCTGCAATTTCCCCACTCTCTTTGTAATCCTTTGCTGTCATCTGATCCTCAGTATCCATCTCAATTGAGAAACACTTTCAAAACCGGTGCTTAAGCACCGGTTTTGAAAGTGTTTAGCTTTCTTTCATTGGTCATAGCAATCTCCCACGTTTCATAACCATATAGTATGACCAGTTAAACCAATGTCTTGGACAGGCGTATCTTCGTTCTCCTTCCCAATCCCATGGCCTTCCATACCTTCCATGTCCTTGGAATGCACCCATTGCTTTTTGTAACCTATTGATGATGTCCCTGGTACCTCCCCCTTTCCTGTCTACCATGGCTCCGAGTTACACATCGTCAACATCTTCGACCTGTACACCATTCACTCTGATTCTTTCCATACTTCCAACATGCTCAGTCCTCAATGTTTTGCACTTCCCAGCATTTAGTTTCAGTCCCACTCTGGCTGCTTCTTCTGTTAGCCTCTCGGTCTTCTCGTTCAGGTCGTTGAACTTGGACGACAATAGCGCAATGTCATTTGCAAAATCAAGGTCCTCCAGTATAGTTGTAAAATTTTATCATATTCCTTTTCTCTTGTCCTCTGTTGTCTTTCTCATGACCCAGTCTATTGCCAGTAGAAATAAAAACCAGACATCGCGCAACCCTGTTTTACTCCTGTCTTGATATTAAACCAATCTGATGTCTCATTCACATTGATAACTGCACACCCAAAGCCTTCGTATTCTCACCATCTTGCTTGGTATCCCATACTTCCTCATAATATTCCACAAGCTTTTTCGGTGAATTGATTTAAAGAGTTTTTCAAAATCCACAAAGTGTATGTATAGTGCTGCTCTCCACTTGTTCGATTGCTCAAGTATGTTTGTGAGCATGAAGATCAGCTCCGTCGTATCTCTCTTTGGTCTGAATCCAGCCATTTCCTTCCGAAGCCGCCTGTCTACACCTTTCTTGATCCTCTCCATCAACATCCTAGAGAATACCTTACTGATGAATGGTATTAAAGTCACTCCCCTCCAGTTGTTACAATCCCTTATGTCACCTTTCTTTAAAAACTTGACGATGAGCCTTTCTTCCGATCACTCTGCCAATTTTCAGCACTCCAAAGCTTGTTGAACAGTCCAGTCAGCCTACGTGCAGTTTCCACCTTGTCAGCTTTTAGTAGCTCTGGGCCGACTTTGTCTACCTCAGCCGCTTTCCCTTCCCTTGTTCTTTTCAGTGCATCATAACTTCCTTCACTCGCCATCTTCCTGAGTCTAATTTTTTTTATCTCTTCATTAATTTAATCTTCTATGGAGTTCACTGGATCTTCGCTGTTTTGTACCTCGCTAAAGTGTTCTACCCATCTTTTCAATCTTTCCCTTTTTTCTGTTGTCAGTACCCCTTGCTTGTTCTTCACACCTATTGCTTGTCTCTTCCTTTTCCCAGTGATCATCCTTGCTATGTTATATACTTCCTTCTTATTTCCGTTCTCAGCCGCTTTTTCCGCCGCCACTGCCTTCTCCTCATCCATTTTCTCTTGTTCTCGTGCTCCTCTTCACTTCCTAGTCTTTCTCGTTGTACTCTTCTTTCCGTCTCTGCTTTAGTCTATCTGATCTTAAGTTTTCCAATCTCAGCTTCGCCTCTTTCCTTTCCTTGACTTTTTTCCATGTTTCCACTCAATAAACATACATATATTGTATTTCAATTCTCTTGCAGACATAAAATTTGAATACTTTACATCACAAAATTTGCATATTTAATAAACCTAAAGGTATTTTCAGCTAAAAATTACAATAAATTAATGTTATATTCAACCAATGAATAAACTGTTCTGCTCTCATACTGTATGTCTTAAATATCATAAACATTAAAGCAATATATCAGTTTGCAACATTAAAACCAATGTCTGACACACATTTTGCTGTTATCCATTCATGAAAACCAAGCACATACCTGTAACTTCGCAAGCATAGTTCTTCCATCTTATTTAACTTGTTTAATTAACTGACCACTTACTTCTGCAGCAAAGCCTGGAGGGTCCACATGAACTTTAAGGTTTGAAAGCTGCAGCTTATCAACTCAATGACTTTAGGAGTGTTTTTTTCTTAAGAGGCATTTATATTTGACATACTATCATCTGTAAAACTATTTGCGAACAAACCTTATTAATTAAAGAAATACTCTCGTAATACCTCTTTATTTATAATGTATAAGGTACATGAACAGATGGCAAAGCAGGTTCATGACCATGTTATACCCCATCTGAATAATTTAATAAAAAATGTTTCCAAGAATGTTTAGGAAAAAAGCTTTTATGTTCAAAGGTTGAACAAATTGTCTTGGATCTACAATTATGACATCATAGAGCGGTCACATTTTAACACACTGTTGAAATATCTGAAATGCACTAACTCCAAAATGGAATAAGATGTCAATATGGTTTCTACCTCACTCTGTTTCTCCTCTTTTAAATATATTCTGTACCTGAAAATTCATAGAAATTTGAGTATTCAATCTGAAATCACAATGCGTGCGTGATTGATTTCTCGGTGAAAACAAGCCCTACTCTCCATTGACACTCATGTTAAAAACTTTGGGCAAGAAAATTCTTATTTCCTTGATGCCAATGGATCAAAGTTTGACCTAATGTTATTTAGAATATCAAGATCAACATATGCCAAAGTTTTCAAAATAATTGATTCGCCTGGATAAGAGGAAATAATACAATTATAACAAAATCAGCAATCTTTAGTGGTTAGTATAGCTTGCGTAAAAAAAGAACTGACAAAATGGCCAGATGATCAAATACTCGAAAAGAAATATTTTTTCATTTACAAAAATAGCAATTAATTTTGTCTGTTCCAGCCTGAATATGACATCCCACAGTTCATAGTGTTTGTAATAATTCTTAGTTAGGTAAGAGTTTATACCAATTAAGCCACAAGTGATTGAGATCTGAATACATGTCTATTTCCTTAAAAGGCATTACATCTCTAGCTGCAGGCCTTTTGCATCACGTACTCACAAATATCATGGGATAAAATTATTGATCATCCTCTCTTAGTTAGCAGTGAGGTAAATTACCCGAGTCAATTTCATGATTGGTCTCCAGTTGAAGTCAAGAGTTTGTTGTGTAATTCTGAAAATGGAAAACTTTGTTTGCTTAACTGATTGACTGATTGACTTAAAAGATCTAAGCACACAAGCTATAAAGCTCTGAAAGCTTTGTAGATGCTTAATTATTATTTCACCATGCACTTTGAAATCTTACTGGGTGATTTCTGAGTGCTGTTTTGATCAGCTCTTTTGACAATCTGCCAGTACAGTAGGCATACAAAGACCTACTGTACATTACAAGGCTTTACTTTTGGGGTCTGCACTCTTATTTAAGATTTTATCAGCCCAACGTAGTAGTTCTGATGGATAATAGAGGTGCAGTAGTTAAGGAGAGATCTTGCTCGTACGTGGAGGGTACCAGGTTTGACTCCTACCGTGAGTGCTTCATTGTGTCCTTAAGCAAGACAATACTTGCTCTAGGCTAATCACCCAGAAAATGAGTACCAGCATTGCAGGGGAGTTAACCTGTGATGGGAGTGGCATCCCGTGCAGAAGGGGTCATATACTTCCATCTGCTTGTACGCCAAGGAAACAGGATTTGTAAGCACCAGCCCTATGGGCAGAAATGTAACTTAACTGATGGATAATAGGTAACTTGAGTAATTTCACCCACTTCCCATATCTCTGCTTTCTCATCGCCACTCCCCCACCACCCTCCATTGCCACTACCCACCCATACTCCCCACCTTTGCTCCCCATCTCCACCACCATACCACATTCTGCCTCTCCAACCTTATTCTCCCATTCCCCTATACCCAATTCCTCCTCCCCTCCCCTCCCGTTTTATGGAAAGAAATCAATAGTGAGTGAAGTCACAGTTGATATGCCAGTGAAGAAGCCATTTACCTAGATATGTTCACACCTGCCCCCACCCATACTCCCCACCTTTGCTCCCCATCCCCACCACAATACCTCATTTTGCCTCCCTGACCTTATTCTCCCATTCCCCTTTACCCAATTCCTCCCCTCCCCTTCCGTTTTATGGAAAGAAATTATTAGTAAGTGAAATCACAGTTGATATGCCAGTGAAGAAGCCATTTACTCAGTTATTTCACACCTGCCCCCACCTATACTCCCCACCTTTGCTCCCCTACTCCACCACCATACCGCATTCTGCCTCCCCGACCTTATTCTCCCATTCCCCTACACCCAATTTCTCCCCTCTTTCCGTTTTATTGAAAGAAATTAATAGTAAGTGAAATCACAGTTAAAATGCTTGTGAAGAAGCCATTTACTTAGATATTTTCACACCTGCGGTTTTTCTTGAATGTTCTTTTATACCCTGGAATTTACTCGCTTTTATCTTTCATTAGAGTACAGTAAACACAATCCTTCCCCTTTTAATTATCTGCCTGCTTCACTATCTGAAGGAGATATCTGTCTAGGTGAGCTACGGCATTCAGATAACAGACTATCCAAATTGGTTTTAGAACCAGATTGCGGATATAGACATAATTTGCATGGAATCTCCCACTGCAGCTGTATTCAATTTGCGCAACACATTTGAACACCTAATCAAATTTTGATGAGATGGGCAGACAGATTCACGCATTGCTCTGTAACATTATCTGCCAGAGCTTCTCCAAAATCTTTCATGTTTTGGTTGTGTTGTATTGTAGTTTAAATAGCAATTGCCATCAAATTTAAACTAAAACGAATTCTGAAGTCTGTAGATGTACACAAAGGTTCAGAAAATGTAGATAGATAAGGGTATATGTGTAGGGATAGGTAGCTACATGTAAGTTGGTAGAGCACACGACTGAGATGCTGGAGCTTCCAGGTTCGAGTCTCACGAGCTACAACTAGGAGAACTATGCACAGAGACGCCGGAAGATGTTTAAAGTAATTTGAAAGCAATGTTTGCCAGCATTAAAGATTGTGGGGCAATCAAACTCTACTCTCCTCCCCCCCCCCCCCTCTCCCCTCTCCCTCCTTTCTCTCCACCATCTAAAAATCTCTTAACTTAATATTGGTCCGAAAATTATATCAAGGATGTATACAAACCTCCTTGATTATATCAAGATATATACACCACATTTGGGAAAATAGGAAACGTTCATACCAAAATCTGCAAAAATGATTGAAATTGGAAACATTTAGACCATGTTTAGTCATTTGTACTGATTATCATTCGGAATATTGAATGTACCAAACAATATTAAAAGCAAATAGACCTAAGGTTTTTTTTAGAATGGTTTGGGGCAATTTACATAATTTCTCAGCTGCATAAAATCAATTGAACTTGGTATATCAACATGTATTACACAAGGTACCCCACAACCATGCAGTTGTCTTCAGTTAGTCAGCTGCTAGGGCCCCAATTATAATTTTTTCTCCAGACCCCAAATTAAAGGTGCCCCACTATTGAAATTTGGGTTGCTCGCACATATACTGTAGCAAATGTCTCAATGTTTGTGCTATACTTTCTTCAATCTGTCAATAAAAAATATCAGTTATAATAAAGCGACTTTCCAGCAGGGGCAGACCAGGATAAAATGTCGGGAGGGAGGAGGGGGGGGGGGAGGGGGTAAGTTGAAGCAAACCAAGGTTGATGCGATAGCGTGTTTTATGAACAATTTTTTCATGATTAATGGAATATATTGGGACAAGGGTGCAGTCTTATAGGCAGAAGCAGAAAGAAAGGTACTTCCTGAAAGGAGTTCACCTCTCCTTTGGGATGTTTTCCTTTCGATTAGGAAATTATTAACAAAATTGAAGGAAAATGTTGTAAAATCATTGGATATTTTGGTAACATTTGGAAACATTTCCTAATAATTAATGAAATTTTACTGAAAATCAAAGAAAAATTGCCCCCAGAATGAAATAAATTGCATGAGAATTATGGAAATTGTCCAAAATTGAAAGAATTTTCTAAAGCATTTGTTAAACGTTTGACAAAAGTGGGGGAGGGGGGGTGCCCACTGTGCCCCCCGGTTCCACCGCCTATGGCTATGCACATACATACACCAGAAATCGAGGGCAGCTTTATGTCATCTGTGGCACCTACCCCTTATCCAGCCGTTGGGAGAAGTGGACCAATAATTGGATGGCACTCACCGTCAATCGGATGAGGACGTTCAATGGCGGTCCCGACAGCAGAAGAGTTACCCCTGCCTGGTTCTCTCTGAATACTATTCGAAAAGAGAAGCATGAAAAGGTGGTGTTCATTTCACTTCCTGTCCCGGTCAAGTCAAGTTCATGGCACTGATCTCGAGCTGCTGCCTGAGAACTTGACAGGAGTACAATATGTGCGGCGCTTCTGGCAACTGAAGTTAATTATAATTAGCACCTTATAAATGTTAGACATTATTACATGTGTAGCATATTTTATCCCACAATTCTGTATAGAAGTCGAGAAAGGGACAAAAATGTAGCAAGGGCCGTGAATGAAGTAAGTAAGACAGGAATTTTAAAACATGTGCGTACATTTATATTTTATTTGGGGGAAATTCAAACAGTGAAGGCAAATTATTTGTCAAAAATACAATTTTGTTAACAACATTTAGAGAGTTTGTGAACTGGGGGAAGGGTTGAGGAATGATTGAGGTGGATTACCCCTCCAAAAACTACACTTGGGTCTGCTCAACTTAAATATGATAAACTAAGACAAATCTAAACATACAGTATATCTTAAAGGTTTAATTGTATGACCACCTTCTCCATCCCCCAATATGTGTCATGTGCTTTTTTAGACATAAAAGTCATACATTTACCTGACAATAATTATTGCAATCTTAGAATTGTTCTAAAAAAAGTTACAGATTAAAAAATGTGCTTTAAGTTAAAAGGTGTGGAAGGATAGAAAGCTATGCCATTGTGAATTGTTTTTTGCTGTTTTCTCAATGTGACTCAAATATTGCATATGTTTTCTTCCATAGATTGTCCAAGAGTATGAAAGAGCTGTAATCTTCAGATTGGGACGACTTCTTATAGGAGGAGCAAAAGGCCCAGGTAACATATTCACTCTTCAAAGTCATCCTTATAAACAATTGGTATGCATTATAGTTATTTGACCTGGCATGTAGGGCTTGAGGTAATGACTGATCTTTATCAGCAAGTGTCATCCAAATTATATGAGATATGCAGTTTGGGTTTTTATTGAAGTAATATTTAAGGCTTTTACTTAGAAAGACCAGTGGTTTAGTGTAAGCCTTAATTAATAGAACTTGAAACTGCATATCTCACATATCACCTTTTTTGGACGACAGTAGCTGTGAAAGACCAGATCATTTAGTGGAAACCAGATCCAAATAAAATGATCAGTGAGATATGCAAGTTGAGGTTTGGTATATGTAATATTTAAAACTAAATGATTGGTTTTTTTCAACAAGTATCATCCAAATAAGATGATCTGTGAAATATGCAGTTTGAGGCTTTGTTCAAATATGATGTAAGCCTTTAGGTAAATGATTGGTCTTTCACTAAATGACTGACTGAGGCTTTCTCAGTAAGAGCTATGCAAATAAGATGATTTGTGAAATAAGCAGCTTGGGGTTTTGTTCAAGTAATATTTAAGGCTTTCACTAAATGACTGGTCTTTCACAACAAATGTTATCCAAATGAGATGATCTGTGAGATATGCAGCTTGAGCTTTTAATTCAAGTAACATTTAAGGCTTGCATTAAATGATTGGTCTTTCTCAGCAAGCATCATTCAAATAAGATGATCTGTGAAAGGCTTTGTTCAAATACGATGTGAGATTTTGAGTAAATGATTGCATGGTTTTTCACTAAATGACTGGTCTTTTCAGGAAGTGTAAATAAGATGATCTATAGATATACAGTTTGGGGTTTTATTCAAGAAATACTTAGGGCTTTCACTAAATGACTGGCTTTTATCAGTAAGTGTTATCCAAATAAAAATAAGATGATCTATGAGATATGCAGATTAGGGTTTTATTCAAGCAATATTTAAAACTTTTATCAAATCAATGACCTTTCTTAGCAGCAAGTGTCATCCAAATGAGATGATCTGTGAGATATGCAGTTTGGGTCTTTGTTCAAATATGATGTAAGACTGAGTAAATGATTAGTCTTTCACTAAATAAATGATCTTTCTCATTAAGAGTAATCCAAACAAGATGATCTGTGAGATATGCTGTTTGGGGTTTTAATCAAGTAATATTTAAGGCTTTTACTAAATGAGTGGTCGTTCTTAGCAAGTGTCATCTAAATAAGATGATCTGTGAGATATGCAACTTGGGGTTTTATTCCAGTAATACTTACGGCTTTTACTAAATAACCGGCATCACTCAATAAGTGTCATCCAAATAAGATGACCTGTGAAATATGCGGATGAGGCTTTGTTCAAATATGATGTAAGACTTTGAGTAAATGATTGGTCTTACACTTATTGACTGGTCTTTCTCAGGAAGTGTCATTCAATGAGATAAGGTGTGAGATATGCAGTTTGGGGTTTTATTTTAGTAATATTTAAGGGCTTCACCGATTGACTAATCTCTCTCAGTAAGTGTCACCCGGATAAGTTGATCTGTGAGATATGCAGTTTGGGTCTTTGTTTAAATATGATGTAAGACTGAGTAAATGATTAGTCTTTCACTAAATGAATGATTTTTCTCAGCAAGTGTCATCCAATTAAGATGATCTGTGAGATATGCAGTTCGGGATTTCATTCAAGTAATATTTAAGGCTTTCACTAAATGACTGGTCTTTCTCATCAAGTGTCATCCAAATAAGATGATCTGTGAGATATGCAGCTTGGGGTTTGATTCAAGTAATATTTAAGGCTTTTACTAAATGACTGGTCTTTCTCAGGAAGTGTCATCCAATAAGATATAGTATGAGATATGCAGTTTGGGGTATTATTCAAGTAATATTTGGGGCTTTGACTAAATGAATGGTCTTTCTCAGGAAGTGTCATCCAAGTGAAATTATCTGTAAGATATGCTGTTTTTTTCAAGTAGTACTTAAGGCTTTCACTAAATGACCGGTCTTTTTAAGAAGTGTCATAGATCATCTTATTTGAGTGATACTTGCCAAAAAAGACCAATCATTAGGTGGAAGCCTTAAATGTTCCTTGAATCAAACCCTAAGCTGCATATCTCACAGATAATCTTATATGGAGGACAGTAACTGTGAAAGACCAGTCATTTAGTGAAACCCTAAATATTACTTGAATCAAACCTCAAGGTGGATATCTCACAGATCATTTATTTATTTGGATGACACTTCCTAAGAAAGACTAGTCATTTAGTGAAAGCCTTAAATATTACTTGAATTGAGCTAAAAGTTGCATATCTCATCTATCACCTTATTTGGACGACAGTAGCTGTGAAAGACCAGTCATTTAGTAAAAGCCTTAAATATTACTTGAATAGAACCCCCAAACTGCTTATCTCACAGCTCATCTTCTTTGGATGACTCTTAATGAGAAAGAGTAATCATTTAATGGGAAACCAATCATTTACTCAAAGGCTTGCATAATATTTGAAAAAAGCTTCAAACTGCATATTTTACAGATCATATTGTTTGGATGATACTTGTTGAGAAAGACCAATCATTTAGTGAAAGCCTCAAATATTACTTTAAAAAAAACCAGAATATCTCACAGATAATCTTATTGGATGACATTTCTTAAGAAAGACCAGTCATTTAATGAAAGCCTTTAATGTTTACTTGAATAATACCCCATACTGCATATCTCACAGATAATCTTAATTGGATGACACTTCTTGAGAAAGACCAGTCATTTAGTGAAAGCCTTCAATATTACTTGAATAATACCCCAAACTGCATATCTCATACTTCATTTTATTGGATGACACTTCCTGAGAAAGAATAGTCTTTAAGTGTAAGA
Source organism: Chiridota heheva (assembly GCA_020152595.1). Taxonomy (NCBI): domain Eukaryota; kingdom Metazoa; phylum Echinodermata; class Holothuroidea; order Apodida; family Chiridotidae; genus Chiridota; species Chiridota heheva. Next base: position 173,528 of record JAIGNY010003604.1, read on the forward strand.
CCAATCATTTACTCAGTCTAATATCATATTTGAACAAAGCCTCATCTGCATATCTCACAGATCATCTTATTTGGATGATACTTGCTGAGAAAGACCAATCATTTAGTGAAAGTCTTAGATATTACTTGAATCAAACCCCATGCTGCATATCTCACAGATAATCTTATATGGATTACGGTAACTGTGGAAGGTCAGTCATTTAGTGAAAGCCTTTAATATTACTTGAATAAAATCCCAAAGTGCTTATCTCACAGATCATTTCATTTGGATGACACTTACTTAGATAGACCTGTTGTTTAGTGAAAGCCTTAAATATTACTTTGAATAAACCCCCAAGCTCCATATCTTACAAATCATCTTATTTGGATGACACTTAAAGAGAAGGACCAGTCATTTACTGCATATCTTATCAATTTAAAGCGGAGCATTACCTGTACATTACCTGCTCCTGAACTGTACATGATATAATCTGAATGAAGATGAACAACTTAAAAGGCCAGATATCATGTTAATGTGGAGATGAAACATTCACTACAATATCACATTTCTGATTGTGGTTAATACTATTTTACAACCACTGACAGGCCGATAAATTACAGACATGGAAGTGGCATTACTAGTATGTAGCGGACTTATTGGTGACTGGTCAAGCAATATATCTTAAGACGAGATTCCCTCTTTAAAGTAATGTTCATCCCAAGAAGTACTACATCTAAAATTCCCATTTTGTCCCCATTTTGATTTGGTACCATGAAGTAAACGTTTGTTTTTCACACAACACGATTGATTAATGTGAGCCTTGAGGTCTGAGTGATAAACTTTCAATTAGGATAACAAGAAGGTTGTGTTTATACAACATCTCTTGCAATGGCCTCAAGGTAATTCACTAGCTTTTTCAAGACGTGCCAAAGAAGATATAGAGAAATCAAATGTCCAAAATGGAGGTTGATGAGTGTGTTAATGTCTTTGCTGATATGTTAGGTGTATTGAGACTGGAGGTATGATTGAAAAGAAATGTTCTCATCATTTTGAAGACATTTGATATTTGAAGTACATTTCGTTGACTCATTTTCGCATGGTAAAGAAACAGCAAATCTGGATAGGCTATCAATTTTTTGATGAAAAATTGGGGCTCTTTTCCAGGGAAAAACATGGGAAACATCTGTTTCAATGATGTTGACGGAGAACATCTCCAGGGGAAAAAATGACATTTTTTGTCGGAAAAGGTATCGTTATATCAGTAGAAGGAGGGCACAATTTTAAATGAAAGAGTAAGGTTACATTTAAGAAGGAGAGACTTAGAGAAATCAGTTCAGAATGTAAAGGAGAAACTTTTTAAAGAAAATATAGGAGCACTTCTCTGAAAACACTTGGGTTTGGATTCAGTCAGTGGTGAGTTAAGAAACCAGTGGAATTCTCAAAACCCAAGGAGTTCTCAAAACCCAAGGGAATTCTCAAAACCCAAGGGAATTCTCAAAACCCAGGGGAATTCTTAAAACCCAGGGGAATTCTCAAAACCCAAGTATTACTTATTGATATATAATTAGCAGGACCCAAACATGCTTTGTGATATTGTTATATTTACGTTGTTAAAATGAGAAATCTTACAAATTGGTGGATATCTTGTTGTAGGAGAATGAGCTATTCAGTTACTTGTCAGTAGGCATTGGCACTTTTATTATGCATTTTCAGGGCATATTCCCCATCGAGCACAATTGAATAAGGATTTATTGAGATCAATGTCTGTCAATTACGTCTTTTTTTATATATTTTTTTATGACAATTTGCTCTAGTTTAGCATACTTATGCTGTCAGAGAATGTGTTATAGCCATATAAGACTGTAAATGTATTGTATGGTGTACAGCCATTGCACAGTTATGTTTTTTTCAGTCTTGACCAGTGTTCGACAAATCGATCAAAATTCTACTTGCCAGTCGGGCAGTTAGTTGCTAAGTTTGGTTGCCCGGGCGTCAAATCAACTTGCCCAGAAGCACAAGTGGGGTTTCCCCGATTGTAATTAGCATAATTAAATAATCTTTGCAACAGAAAAAAGAAAATGGGAACCCTTACCGTAGCATCTGTGTTTCTTTCACTTGTGTCACACATACACATACTGTACAGTAATTCTAGTTACATATACGGGGAACAGAATTCTAACATGCAAAGTCAGACTCGACTCTTAACTGGCTGGTCCAAACGTATCATAGATATTCATGAATCATTAGTGCTTTATTAAGGATAGCTGTGATTGGTTGAAAGCAGGTATGCTGTGTACTGTTGTACAGCCTGCTGTTGTATGTACTGTATATACCGTATTGTACCGCGGGACATTAGCATTCCGTACTGAAGTAACGTTATGCAATGCGTGAAAGATAGAAAACGTGTGTGATACAATAACATGTACGAACTACGGAGGTTATCGTATTGCTGAGGAATGTGACGGTGATATTTCTAGATTTTTCACCATGGTTTGTCTAGCTTTTGACGATCACTCTTTAGGACAGTGTGACGTTTAAAAAAGTACCATTGTTTGCATCATATTTAAATTTTAAAGGGTCACTTTTAGGTGAAAAATTAGTTGCCCGGCGGGCAGGTCACTTTGACAATCCACTTGCCCGGACATGAGTTTTGGTTGCCCCGGCGTTTGGACAGGCGATTTGTCAAACACTGGTCTTGACTGATTTGGGAGATAAAATTATCACTTACTTAATAAGCCTACATTCTCAAAATGTAAAGATAGATTCACTCATCCGATATATGTTTAATTTTTGTGAAATTTTGTTTGATTTTGTTTAACTTTTGGTTAAACTGGTTTACATATTTACCTGATGGTATTGTATTCACAATTTGTTTGGCTCTGATGGCCATCTGTTGCTATTTACTTTGTTTTGGTTCCAATTGAATTCCATTCAGCATGTGGGTGAATGCTCAGATTTATTAGGAATCACCTGATTTAATTTTGCCCACCCTCGCTCCCTCAGACTAGATTGGCTTGTGCATAGTGCAAACTACAGCTTTTCAGCTGTAAAGATTGTTGTTAACCATCACCTTGCACAGGCAAGGTAATCATTTACCTTGCACAGGCAAAGTATATCATATTTGTGTCACATACTGAGAGCACTTCTTTCAGCAAAGGAATTAAAATATTTCTTAGTTGAGCTGAAACCAACTTATTCTGTTTCCATTGTGTTCTTCAAATGCATTTGCAGTAACACTTCTTCATCAGTTGTGCAAGAAAACTCCATTAAGTCATCTTATTTGATACAAGAGGACAGTGTACGTCAATTTGATTGATCTGACAGTCTTGAAATTTCCTGTGTCTGGCCAGAGACAAAATTCTGAGCATTATCAAAGGTGCATTTGTTTTTATAACCTTGCAGACACGTTTCAGGTCATTCATCACCAGTCTGCAGGGATAGGGGCCATGTCATGTATGTTTTCTTTGTCAGTATATTATCCATGCAGAAAACAGCAGCAAATTGGTTCAAGAGCTAAGGATGTGTACATAAATAGGGAGAGTTTTCAGACTTAAAGCAGAAGTGAAGACTATAGCTTAAGTCCAGTGTCAACTGTTGCTAAGAGAAGTACAGTTAATGTGCATTGCAACTCATGGTGCAGTGAAATGAATTTAAAAGTTTCTAGTGATTAGATGTAACTATAAACCACTAGTTTTTATTTTGTGAAAATGCACTTGCTGTAACACCAGGCCGCTTGTCAAGAGAACTCAATTTATTTGTATCCTCTTTTTGAAATCAAGAGGGCAAAGACTGATTATAAATATGGTATCACCTCTAATTTGGTTTCGGTCATTTCTACACAAGTTTGATCAAATGAAACTTGTTATCTCTTCCATGTGGAGTAACATTTTCAATGCATTGTTTACCATTTTTGTATGTTTGTTTTTCTCTTTCATATAAGACAAACAGGCTTGACCACTATATAGCTCAAGTTACATATCCTAAACCATATGCCAGATTACACAAGTCTATTAAACTTAGTGGTTTTACAGTACCCTGCTTGATTAAAGCCATCGTTTTTATAAGATCCCATTCTAATAGTCTCGAAAATCAAAGTAGATATATATACAATTCTGTTTCCCTTTTAGAAATGTATACTTTCTGTGAACTGCCAACAGGTTTGCAATTTAGATAGTTCAGAGGTCAAGCAAGGCCATCTATTTTAAAAGAGGAACAAAATAATGAAGAAAGCATTCACAAATCTTATTCCGTTTAGGAAACATTTAAGATTAAAGACTGAAATCAGACTATTTGTGACATCACAGACTCATATTCCTCAAAGTCTGTATGTATTCTATCATGTTTTGTCCTGCAGTATCCATCATTCAATAAAAATATTGTAAGAATGGACCAACAGTACAAAATTGACCAAGTAAACAACATTTTTTTGGACCTGCACTAGGAAAATGATGAAAAAGACAATTGCACTATGAAAAGCTAAATCCATCCGAGCTGTTATAGGCTCATAAAGGTCTGTGCTTTCCCCAGTTTCCATGGCGCAAGCAAATGAGATTGTTGCAATTTAATGCTGGTACTCATTTTTCATAGCTGAGTGGACTGTAGCAATTGCTCAACGACACAATGCAGTGCTCACGATGGGAATCAAACCCGGTACCTTTTGATTACGAGCGTGACTCCTTAACCACTGAACCATAGTACTTCTGCACTATGAAAATGATGCAAAAAAGACACCTGCACTATGAAAATGATGCAAAAAAGGCACCTGCCTGGGCAGCACACACACACACACACACACACACACACAATATGTATCAAATTCTCTTTTGCAGGTATCATCTTTGTTCTACCCTGCATTGAGAGCTATACCAAGGTTGATCTCAGAACAGTCTCATTTGATGTCCCCCCTCAAGAGGTAACTATTTGGAGAGTCAATGAGAGTTATGAGGATAATACATAATACAAGGGCTTTATATAGTGCCCTTTCTATACAGATATATTCAAAAGTGCTTTACAAACAAACAACTCCAAGCTGCAGCATGCTGCCACAGTTTACTGCTGCAGCATGCTGCCACATTTTACAGCTCAAAGCTGCAGCATGCTGCCACAATTTACAGTTTAAAGCTGCAGCATGCTGCAACAATTTGCACTGCAAAGCTGCAGCCTGCTACTACAATTTACAGCGCAATGCTGCAGCATACTGCCACAATTTGCACTGCAAAGCTGCAACATGCTCCCACAATTTACAGCTCAAAGCTGCAGCATGCTGTCACAATTTACAGCTCAAAGCTGCAGCATGCTGCAACAATATACAGCTCAAAGCTGCAGCATGCTGCAACAATATACAGCTCAAAGCTGCAGCATGCTGCCACAGTTTACAGCTCAAAGCTGCAGCATGCTGCCACAATTTACAGCTCAAAGCTGCAGCATGCTGCCACAGCTCAAAGCTGCAGCATGCTGCCACAATTTACAGCTCAAATCTGCAGCATGCTGCAACAATTTACAGCTCAAAGCTGCAGCATGCTGCCACAATTTACAGCGCAATGCTGCAGCATGCTGCCACATTTTGCACTGCAAAGCTGCAGCATGCTGCCACAATTTACAGCTCAAAGCTGCAGCATGCTGCCACAGCTCAAAGCTGCAGCATGCTGCCACAATTTACAGCTCAAAGCTGCAGCATGCTGCCACAGCTTAAAGCTGCAGCATGCTGCCACAATTTACAGTTCAAATCTTCAGCATGCTGCAACAATTTACAGCTCAAAGCTGCAGCATGCTGCCACAATTTACAGCACAATGCTGCAGCATGTTGCCACAATTTGCACTGCAAAGCTGCAGTATGCTGCTACAATTTACAGTGCAAAGGTTGTTGTATTATTACCCTGCTTTACTCTTAAATGCTAAGCACCAAGCAGGAAGGCAGCAGGTCCTATTTTTAAAAGTCTTCATTAGTTGTTGTGCTCCTTAAAGTTTTGAACAGTCAGACCCGACCTGATCTAAAAGCAGGTTGTGTCAGACTTTTCCCCTTCATTTCTTTATTCTGAAACCACAAGTAATTAAGATCAAATTTCCCTCATCAATGGCTCCATTGTAGTCGGTCTCTAGTTGGTTGAGTTATTGTGGAAGTTGGTCTTGAGTATTAAGCTAGCAGTGGATGCAGTCCTTATTGTGTGGTTGAGTGCTTATTTTGATTAAGATAAGTGGTCTCATTATTTGCTACAGTAATTTTGTGGTCATGATTTGCTGATTTTTTTTTCAAGGAGAAGGACAAGTCATGTTTGGTATGACTTGGCCAAGATTTGATCCCATGACCTGACTGGATAGCGGGTGCTCTACCAATTGAGTTAACCAGCCAGTTAATACTGACTCGCTAATTAAACTGATTCGCTGATAAAACTGACTCGCTGAGCACAAAGCGTGAGGGCAGCAAGTTGTCATGACTCGACGGGGATCAAACCAGCAACTTCCCGGCTGGAAAATGGGTGCTCTATGTATTGACCTAACCAGTTTGGGGTACGCTCTGTAGAGATTTAGATTCGTCTGCAGTACAACATATAGCAATGTAGAAGTATATGAAAGAAACGTTCCAATTGGCTGCATATTGAGTGTTTGCTGCTATCTACCCCAGATAAGGATGTAAAGTGCTTTATTCAGAGACCAGATTTGAGATTATCTTGATTTGAATGGTCGGCCAAACACCATTTAAATATCAAAGCTGCATGGTGTCTGGTATGCAGTGAGATTAAATACTCCTTCATTGAATTACGTTTTGTACTGTGCCACCTAATTTTGGTACTGCAGTTATTGGTGGGTTCAACAGGGCACTATGGCCTCTGCTCTCCACTGGTGCAAAATATACATTTGAAAATAGATAATAATGTAAATGTATCATCAGTTTCATTTTGTATGAAAAACGACCCCTCCATTCCTCATGTAGCCTAGAACACAAATAAACAGCAATTGGACACACTAACCAAAGTGCTACTTCCATCAAAAAAATCCTAGATTGTGCGCGAGTTTAAATAGGTTCAATTGTAAGATTGCTGCAAGTGTGCAAGATGTTGCATGAGCTTGCAAATTAAGATTGCTGCAAGTGTGCAAGATGTTGCATGAGCTTGCAAATTAAGATTGCTGCAAGTGTGCAAGATGTTGCGTGAGCTTGCAAATTAAGATTGCTGCAAGTGTGCAAGATGTTGCGTGAGCTTGCAAATTAAGATTACTGCAAGTGTGCAAGATGTTACGTGAGCTTGCAAATTAAGATTGCTGCAAGTGTGCAAGATATTGCAGGAGCTTGCAAATTAAGATTGCTGTAAGTGTGCAAGATGTTGCGTAAGCTTGCAAATGCAGTTTCTAACTTATCGTATTCTGTGGGTTTTTTGGTTTTTTCTGTAAAGGCAGTGTGTAACTGTAAAAGCACCTTAAAGATATATGGTATATAAAACATTTAAAATTACTCATTTCACCATTGTCATGTATTTTGCCAGATTTTAACAAAGGACAGTGTAACAGTTTCAGTGGATGCTGTCGTTTACTACAGAGTGAACAATGCAACTATATCAATCGCCAACGTGGAAGATGCCAGTGGATCTACAAGGTTGTTGGCCCAGACGACGCTTCGGAACGTCCTTGGAACCAAGAGTCTTGCAGAGATTTTGGCCGACAGAGAAGGCATCAGCAACTACATGCAGGTATTGAAAGTATGAAATTTTAAACTACAGTCATTACTTCACCATTTTGATGCAATAGCATCAGGAACCTATGTAATCATGCTGGCGTGTGTATGTATGTATGCCTGTATGTATGTATGTATGTATGTATGTGTGTCTGTGACAGAAGCTTGTAAACACAATATCTTAAGAATGGTGGTGGATTTAAATCAAGCTTGGTATATGGATGTGTTGTGGTCTGTGGATGATCTCTAATGTTTTTGGTGCTGATGTCATAAATATTAATTAGTAGGCGGGGCTAAATGTAAAATTTGGTTAACAAGCTTGTAAACACAATATCTTAAGAACCGTGCTATGGATTTATGTCACACTTGGTATATGGATATGTTGTGGTCTGTAGGTGATCCTTATTGTTTTTAATACTGATATCATGAATATTAATTAGTAGGCGATGCTAAATGTAAAATTCTGTTAACAAGCATGTAAACACAATGTTTTATGAACTGTGTGGTGGATTTATGTCATACGTGGTATATGGATGTGCTGTTGTTTGTAAATGAGCCCTATTATTTTGGTGCTGATGTCATGAATATTAATTAGTAGGGGGAGCTAAATGTAAAATTCTGTTAATAAGCTTGCAAACACGATATCTCAAGAACAATGAGGTGGATTTATGTCATACTTGGTATATTGATGTGTTTTGGTCTGTAGATCATCCCTATTTTTTGTGCTGATATCATAAATTGAATATTAAATAGTAGGCGGGGCTAAATGTAAAGTTCTGTTAATAAGCTTATAAAGACGATATCTCAAGAACACTGAGGTTGATTTATACTATATTGGTACATGGGTGTGTTGTTGTCTGCAGATGCATCTCTATTGTTTTTGGTTCTGATGGCATAAATATTAATGAGAAAACGGGACTAACTGAAATTTTTCTTTATGCTCATATTTCCACAAACCCATGTCAGATTTAAATCAAACTTGGTATGATGCTGTTGATAATAGCAAGGATGATACAGGATCCCATAGAACATTGAGTTGTTGAATTTATTATTATTCATGTCAGGCAGAGTCTAATACAATTTGGTTGTTTTGATTGTGGCTTATAGATTCACCTTACTTTACCAGGGCTTTGAAAAAAGGGAGCCATATTTTTGGAACTTTTCTTTCCATATGCATTTTTAACAAGTTTTCTTTTGATACATATTTGGTTGAATAGAGGCTAAGATATTAAGCAATTTTGGCTGCATTTGGTCAACAAATGGTCAATCTTTGTAGAAGCATATCTTCTTGTCAATATTGAAAACAGCAATTTGTGTTACATATTTAGATTCTTTATGAAATTTTCTTTCCAATGACACTAATCTATCATTTTTAGAAAGAAAGAAAAGATGAAAAATCAAAAATGAGTATAGTAAAAAGACCCCTGAAAGCTGACTCGTTCAAATTGGAGAGGTGATTATAATTTGTATAGGAAAGGTTCTAAATAGGCCTTTATTTATATATCAAATGAAAGTGAATTTCAGGCACTTTCGAACAGCGGTTCAATGAAGCATGTGCGATGAACGGTTTGGGTACACTAATTTTTTTAAAAAAATGGCAGAAATTCATTAAATTTTAAAGAAATTTCTTCAGTATAAAAGATTGCAGGTAGGGATTATACATAATTAGACCACAAACAAATACTAGCATGTCTTAGGACTTGCATGTTTGATTTTGAAGCAAAAATGTGATCTTGAAGTTTCTGTAAGATTTGAAAGAAAGAAAACATTTTTTGTAAAAGTTTTAGCAATTTTTGAGTTTTACCCTTTTTAATGTACTTTTTCTCAAAATTTCACGTAATATGACTCCTATAAAAAAGTTACATTTTGTGAAAGAAATATCCGAGTACTTTAAAATGATACCAAGATTACAAGTATAGGACTGGTAAAGTTACAATTGTATTTTCAGAAAAAGGTGGTTTGAAACGGCGATACTATCGCCGCTTGGTAGAGTAAGGGTTAAAGTAAAATCTTAACACATAAACAAGCAACAGAATATACACAAATTACATGTGCCAGTATGATGAATAAACTAAACGTGTAAGAACACAACATTTAAGGGTATACATTACAAAAAGAGTGCTTCTAATTCAAAGTTAGCATCGGAAACAAGTGGGAATTCTCTCTCTAGTCCATTATAATTATAGATAATTGATCGATGGTGTTTGACTTACCCAGATGTCCACATTTCTTGCAGTCAAATTTACCCTGTGTGTATATATGGGAAGAAGGTAAAGATATCCTCAAGATAATGTTTCTGAGGAAAAAATGAACAGGGTGTGTAAAAAGGGAGCAGATTGGAGAAAAATAGGGCAAAGATGAAGGAAAATAGGGGCAGCATAGAGCACTCATCTGAACAAGTTTAACAAATTGCTCTGTTTGATCACAGAACATACATGTACAAATTTCTTTTTAATAAGTATCATAATTTTTAAAGATTGATTCCTTTCAACAAAACAGATTGCTGTATTGGTACCAACAAAAGAATACCCAGTTTTGAGTACCTAAGCATAGACTGAGCATCATGAGACATAGTTTGATTGTTGATAATAGGTAAATCCCTTCAAGCCTCGAGAGCTTATAGACCCTGTGCTTATACCTGGTTTCCATGGTGCTAAGCGGATGAGAGTACTTTACCCCCCCTGGATGGAACACCAGACCATCGCAGGTTAACTCCCCAGCCAAATAATGTTACTTATTTTACAGCTGAGTGAATCAGAGCAAATGTGATAAAGTGTCTTGCTCAAGGACACAGCACAGCACCCTGGCTGAGATTTGATCCTTTTTAGTATAAGATTGGTGCCCTAACCACTGGGTTATAGTGCACTCTGTTGAATGTTGATGGATTTACCATAAGGGCCCGCGTCATAAAAGCCTTATGGCCCGCTTGTACGACCGAGACTGACCGGTCACCAAACGAGGCTGACCGGACTCCGACCAAACCAAACACCCCAAATGCGACACACAACTTGTTATGTTTACCAACACACAACTTCTTATGTTTACCAACGCAACACAGACAAAGGGGTGGGGTATTAGAGAAATACACTTCACACACACTCACTTGATGTATTGTATACGTACAGTATGATACGCCACGGTGATTAGATGTGTCTGTAAGTGTTCATGATGACAAAGACCTTGAAAAGAAGCTCAGTGACAGTGGAATTTATTGTTTTTTGTTTTCAAAGAAGCAAATACATTAAATGTTTTTCTTTTCAACAATGGGCAGCATGGCCATTAGATTCATGTATGACTCTATGCCAACAATGTGTCTTGTTGTAGGCCCACTTAAATTGATGTATGGCAGGTACGTTTATCATGGGAGAAATAGAGATTCACGAAATATAATAAATCGGATCTTTGAAAAAGAAATACACATGCATTTGGAGCTCAAAAGTGTTCTTATGAGTTTGAAATAAATGAAAACTATTATTCATTTGTCATATTTTACCTTCAATGATCCTTTGCATTTACATTCTGTATAATCACCCATTCATCCCGTATTGACGAGGAACAGATGTGGTGTTTATTTTCATTCAGTTTGCATTACCCTGGTACCTGGTTTGCATTATATCTTTTACATAGAATCAAATATACAGTATACCCAAGCACTCGATATTTTGTCCGTGATAGTCTGAGATGCAGTGAAGAGAGGCTGGCATCACTTCGTGGAAATACAGGTTCCTTAATTAAACACACAATTCCACCCATAGTACATGCTGAAAATTGCAGTGTGAACTTTGGCATTCAAGCAATGTATTGCTTAAGAACTTGGGTGTAATAAAATGTTTGTTCTTTTGTCCATCTCACATAAGTCAATGCTACTTAGGTTTCTTTATTTAAAACAGCTCAATTTTAATTATATTTCAAAAAACATTGGGAGGGATTGCAATTGCTATATGGTCATCACTTTACCAATGGGAATGCTATGAGGCAGGGGAATCCCCAGATCGCTTACCCCCTCCCTCCCCTTCACCCCCCCCCTACTTCTCCTTCCCCCGGGCACTTGCCCACCAGATAATTGTGTAAAGTGACATATTTTGTTTAATGTATTGGCTTATTTTGCTTGATGTATTGGCTTCGTATTCTGAAATTTCATTGATATAGAAGTTTTGTTTCCATATCGTTCTTTGTTATTGTTTGTTCTTTGGCAGTATGGGAGAATCCTGAACTTTTGGTGTAATAATGAATACACCAAAATTTGGAGCTTCGTATTCATTAAGATCCATGGAGGCTGCTATTTTAATCATAGTGATAACGTTAAGTCAATGGGGATTTTTAATGAGAACACGGGGGTATTTTTGAAAGGAAAAACCAATATCAAATGAATATTCATAAGATTTGACCGCAGACTTTCTAAACAAAAGACTTCTGTTGTAAGGTCGTTGACCTTTTGAACAGTGCTCTAGACACATGATTCTGTGTTGGCTTAATTATCGCCGATACCGTTTACATGAGTCATACGTTACATTACACAAATACTACCGTTCTCTTAGTAAAAATCCCATTGATATAACGTTATTACAAGTTAAAATGGCGGCCTCCAAGGACCTTAATGAATACAAAGCTCCAAGTTTTGGTGTATTTTCTTATTACACCAAAAGAAAGTCCAGGATTCTCCCGGACTGTTTGGGAAACTTGCACTGTAATGAGTTGAACTTTTGAATTGCTTTACCAATTTTAGATGTTTGAATTTTGTAAATATACTGAAGAATCGGTTGTTGAAGGTTTCAAGTTTGTTTCTTCTTATTTTATTTCCATCAATCTTTAAGTTTGAAATATCAAAGGAATTGCTTTGTTTTGTTGGACTTTTCCCCTTGTTAAATTTTTGGATGTTTGAATTTGACAAATTTTATCGTTTGTCGAATTGTTTTCAGTTCTGTTCCTTGATTAAATTTCTTTAAATTTTAAGCAGAAATTTCTTGCTTTGTTTTTATTTTCATCATATTTATCCTACCATGCATGTTATATTGAATTTTGATTTGTTTTTTAATGTGTGTTTTTATAATGGAACAAAATCTTTAAGATATTATTCTCCTTGCTTGCCCCATGTACAACCTTCCCAGAGCTTCCCTCACTGCCCATAACTCAATAGCCGAGCTCTTCCAAAACAAAACCTGCGGATAAAATTATTTCCTTCCTTCATCATGCTCACTGTACCTCTACAACCATATTTAGTCCTCCTTCCCCACCCCCTCTCTCTCTACATTATTTTTTCACCCATACACCTCCTCTCTCGATCCCAGCTTTCTGGCTTTTAGTTCTCGTGTTTCTCTCAATCTGCCCTTGTTTACTCTCCTTCCTACCTCTGGAATGATCTAACCTCTCAGGCACAATTTGACCCTTGCTGTTGTGGTGCCGTTAAACTCTCATCAAACATTCCCACTCAGACCAGGGAGTTGCCATTATCCCCCTGCTCAGACATTCGAGATCGTGAAGCTCCTGTCATAGTACAGTGCATTGAGTGTATGCAAGCTAAGAGAGAGTGCATGGACGCTTGTTTCTTGTGTTGACATTGATTCAATAGGCAGCTCTGTGCTATTTTTGAGTCAGGCTTTGTCCGCGACTGGTCACCTGTTGGTCGGGTGACCATCGCATAAAGCCTTTTTGATGACACTTTTAATCATAGCATAACATACAGTGCATTTAATTATCGTTCAAACAGTTGTATTTCATGTTTTCAATTATACAACCTTGATCAAATTCAAATTTATCATCCACGCTGGGGGTGAAATAACCTATACTTAGTATCATGCATGGTGTATGAAGCAGAGAGAATGGCAGAGTTTCAACAATAAAATTATTTTGAAAAGAAAAACCATTTATCAGTTGAAAGGTAGTTATTTGAAGCAATAGGATTCCTAACAAGATGTTTTTGGTTCCGATGCAATAGCATCAGGAACCTATGTGGTCATGATGGTGTGTGTGTGTGTGTATGTATGTTTGTGATGGCAAGCTCGTAAATGAGATATCTCAAGAACGATACGCTATAGATTCATGTCATATTTGGTACACATGGTTTGTAGATGTGCCCTATTGTTTTTGTTGGTGATGTTGTGCATGTTAATGAGTATTCTGGGCTTAATGTTAAAATCTTGAAATGTTCATGTTTTAACAACCACAGGTCTGTTTTGTTTCATATTTGGTCTAATTATGATGTTTGCTGGTGTGTACTTGTTCATGATGTAAAAATACTGAAATTCATTAATATGCATAGTAGGCGGGGGCTTAATATGATTTTGCTACAGAAGAGCTTGTAAACACGGTATCTCAAGAACGGTAAACTGGATTTATGTCATATTTAGTTCACAGATAGCCCATGGTCTGTAGATGTGCTCTGTAGTTTTTGATGGTGATCTCATGCATATTAATGAGTAGGCTGGGCTTAACGTAAAAATCTTGAAATGTACATATTCTAAGAATCGCATGTCTGTTTTGATTCATATGTGGTACAATTATGATGTTAGCTAGTGTGTATATGTTTATGATCTAAAAACATTAAATTTCGTTAATATGCTTAGTGGGCGGGGCTTAGTATGATTTAGCTAAAAAGAGCTTGTAAACACAGTATATCAAGAACAGTAAGCTGGATTTATGTCATAATTGCTACACAGATAGCCAGCCCATTGTCTGTAAATGTGCCCAATCTTTTTGGTGGCAATATCATGCATATTAATGAGTAGGCGGGGCTTGATGTAAAATCTTTAAATATTTATATTTTAACAACCACATGTCTGTTTTGTTCCATATGTGGTCTAATTATGATGTTAGCTGGTGTGTACATGTAATAACATTGACTCTTATTCATATGCATGGTGGGCGCGACTTAGTTTGAAATTGTTAAATGATGTAAACTCCATACTTTATCCCATTAACTATTTATCAGACGTATGCTATATGTGGTACACTGATGGGACATGGTCTGTACATATTTTCTAATGTTGTGGCAGTAATGTCCTGAATGAGTAGGCGGGGCCTACTATACAAAATTCTTGAAATAGCATAAATGAGCAACCGTTTTTGCATCATACTTGCTATGATAATACTGTTAATTATTGTACAAATGCTAATGTCATCAACAATTTTATTGATCTGCTTGGTGGGTGTGGCTTATGAATAAAATATTACAGAACAAATATTTCCACATGATATATGCAATGACATGACAGTTAATACAAATTTTGCAAATCAATCAGCTTCTGAAAAATAAAGCATCGGAACAGCAAAACCTTTTGGTTCTGGTCAATTGAAAATGTTGTCAAATTTTGAAATAAAGAATGTGGAAAAAAGGAAAACAGATTGTTTAAAATCATATTTTTGAAAAAGAAAAGTAATTAGATTGTCCAAGAAGATGTTTGAAAAAGAAAGTGTTTCATAGAAAAGAAAATCTCAAAAGTATAGCATATTTTCCAAAAAGATGGTTTAGAAAAGAAAACATCTCATGTAGTAAAAAAGTGTTTTTGCGAAAAGATCTGATTTACCATTTGACTTATTTCTTTTCAAGTAAGCGTCAATATTTACAAATCCCTATTTCCATCAATCAAGTCAGTCGGCATATATCAGTAAAATGGTCAGATGCACAAACATCGCTTTATTTTAAGCTACAGTCTATACTGTATATTGCCAGCAAAAGTGCACTAACATGTGTGCTTCTACTTTAAATGCATGCAAGTGTAATACCAGTCACATTTAAAACAAATAATCCATGCAATTATTTTGGAATGAGGTTTCGTTATAACTCTGCAACTTATATTCATTGTCTTAAATCCTCTTGGATTTGTCAATCAGAAAGAGAATGAAAATTAGAACATCTAGTTCTACTTCGTATGGAAGATTAAAGAATTCTTGCCCCAGGGATCCTATAGCGGGTTCATTTTATCCCACTATGCATACAAGAAATATCAATTGGAAAAACAAGAGTGTATGCCTTTGTCAGTGTGTTGATGACGCACATGCAGATAGTACAGAGTGGGTGATGCCTTTAAGTGAATGAAACCTCCATGAGATTAATTCAACGTGGACTATGATGTTTTGTTTGTTTTTTGTTTTTTAGGGGGTAAAGGTTTTATAACAGTTTGAATTAATAGAAACACATTTGAATAGAAAAAGATTTAATTCAAGGTTCAAACAGATTTGACTCAAGGTGCAAAGGAATTGCGTTGATTCTTGTATGTCTTTTGATTGCATTGTCAGGTTTCTTCAAATGGTCATTTTTACAAATCATTTTAATGTGTATTTTACATATTTCCTTGAAAAAGAGCTTCAAGACTGATCATTTTACATGAAAGTGATAGGTTAGTAATTCTCATTGACTGATTGCAATGTGTTTTTGCCTACTAAGCACAAGATATCCGAATTGTTTAGATTGATCGTTTGTTTTTTTCGATCTTGTGCTTTCCCTCAAAAATGGATTTTTCCCGAAGTGTTTAATTAATCTGTTTCAGTTCAAATTATAAAGTTACCCAAATCATCTTTGAAGAAGTGGTTTTCACTGCTTAACACCTGTTTCTCCTTCTCTTTCCTCTTTCCCTTTTTATATTTTAGTCAAATCTTGATGAAGCCACGGAATCATGGGGCATTAAGGTAGAACGTGTTGAAATGTAAGTATGGGGGAAACTGCACTTTTCTTGAGAGAGAAGAAAACAAAATCAAAATTAAATTGCATGAGGAATTTAAATTGTAGTTGAGGAAAGAATCTTTGGTGTCACTGGTAGTTTGAATATACACAGATGTTAAAGAACAATGGACATGTCGCAATTGTTATGTTGGTCACAATCTGAGCAGATCAGTTTTTGAATTTTGAAGAAGAAAAAAAACTGTTATTGCTGATCAAAGTTTGATCGTAAATCTTAGTGACTGAAAAATGATGAAAAAGTCTATTCCTGCTAAAATTCTATTGGTGACATGTCAAAGACTCAAAAAACTTTTGGTGCAAATTTTCTGCACCACTTCAAAGAATCACGACAGACATTACAATAACGAAGGATTTACAGCAAAAAATACCACGGTCGCCCTGTGATGCATTGCAGAGAATATGTAAATTGATATCTAAGATTTTAAATCGCTGTAAAATGGTTAATTTCTAACTGATTTTAATAATATAATTTTCTATTATGATGGCGTCTAATAGATTTTAAAGATTTTCAGCTAATGTTGCACTACAAGTTCATGTACCATTAATGTGTACACTTGAAGTGATGGGCATCTTTTCCCATTGTAAGCAGTGGCCATTCATTACATCACAACTCTTCTTAGACAAGTTTTGTCAAACAAGAAACTTAAAAGCTAAGTGCAATTTTCAAAATTCATATTTCTGAGAATGTAATGTTCTTTTCAATTTCTAGCTGTCCACAGGCCTTGGAAGGAAATAACACATTTTGATATATTGTCATGTTTCTCGAACCTACATTAATGATAAAGACCACTACTATCCATCTGAGTTAACATTTTATATTTCTTGCTACCCAAATCTCATATTGCTTTATATACAAGTCAAGCTCAAAACAATTAATCATAATAAACATTATGAAAAAAAGAAATAAGTGTTTACCATATTTGATATACCCCACTCACAGAAAAAGGCATTAACCTACCAAGAGATCATTTTCTATGGTTTAGCAACTTTAAAGGAACATTTCCATAAACGTTCATTTTCATAGAGGACTGATGCAGAAACAAATCCGCTGGAAAAAACCATGCTGATAACATGACATCTTATTCCGTTTTGTACTTATTACATTTTAAAGATTTTATCAGGTGTGCCTTCGAAATGTGCAATGTGATCATGTCAAAATTTCAAAGACATTTGTCTTGGCAGATCCAAGACAATTTTTGTATATTTCTATCAAATAAAAACCACAAGACATTAGGAATTGATGGCCCTTAGACCCTTCCAACCCGACACCCTTGATTTTCTCAAAATCAGGGGTAATCCACACCATTCAACTGGAGAGACTCTTCACAATTCATTGACTAGCATCCAGCTATTGTTACACCATACACAACACAGGGGGTAATCTATACCTTCTTAATTGACAACATCTTCATTGTCTATTCACATTTCACTTGATAGCAACCAGCTACTGTTACACTGTACACAATAGGTCATTCATCTGGGCTCAAGCCACATAACTGCTGTTCAGTGAAGCAAATAAGATTAGTCCTTGGCTGAACCTAAATATAAGTATACAATATTTGCTTGGGAGGACTTTGTGCAAACCCTATGAATGGTTGATGGACCACTCCTCCTAAGGATGGTTATTTCATCATGAAATATTTTGCTTGAAGCTTTAAGTTCACGAGCAGATGGACAAATTACTTCCTTGTAAAGTTTATGTTTAAAATACTTTCAAATGATTGAGAAAAAAGGCAATCAATTTTCAAACATATGCCATCACACGTACACTGTGAGCTGGTCACTTCAACACACTGTGTGCAATCTTTGAAATTTATTAACTTTTAGACGATATCAGCATGATTTTTTTAACCAACATATGTTTCTTTAACAGCCCACTATAATATACATAAAAATGAAAATTCATGTGAATATTGCTTCAATTAATTTATTTTAAAATTGATATGCTAAACCATAATAAAGAAGTAATTAAACAATACAATATTTTTGTGGAAGGGTGACGTTTTTTCCTTCTCTAAAACACTTTCTCTTTCGAGGCACTACTTATTTCTCATAGGAAGCAGCTTTCCTCTTAATGTGATTCAATTATGGCAACAATTTTGTGCTTGATAGAATGTTCATTTAATAACTTTTGGCAGACAAATGCATCAAAAAAGTTTGCTATAGATTTATCATTTCATCTCTGCTAAAGTCTATTTTATACATCTTAGTTGTGTACAAATGTTGTGGAAACTGTCAGCATCAGTAATTTAATAATTTAAAAACTTTCTTGAAAGCTGTGAAAATAGCCACAAAATTAAGGTACATTTGAAATTGGAATTTGCAACCTTTGTTATGGGTAAATAATAGGACAGACAGCTATTTTCCCTAATTCTGTGAATTCTTTTTGTGTTACTTTTTGAGTTTAACCATACCCCAATTGAAGTGATGGGATATGATTCCAATAAGACTAACATGTAGGAAAGAAAGTCAAATAATAACACACTACTTTGAGCTGTTTTCCCAACCATACCCAATTGCAAGTCTTCTTTATTCAAAAATTCCTCAACTTTGATCACAATCATAACTTTGAAATTACAAACGTTTCGGTTTTGTTAAAATTTTAAGATTATATGGTTGCTCAAAATTTCAAGCTCTCAGGCTGTTTTAATTGGTAAGAGCTGTTTTGCATAGTCACCCCTTGTTTTCATGACATACACTAGTTAGTTATCTCAACAGACATTTTTGACAATTTTACTTTTAATGATACTTCAACCTTTACGCTTGATTAGTTTCTGAGCCATTAGGCCTGTACATGGCTCCCCCTGGATGGGACATCAGTCCATTGCAGGTTAAATCATTTTACAGCTGAGTGGACTGGAGTGAGCAAGTGGAGTAAAGTGTCTTGCTCAAGGACACAATGCAGCACTCATGGCAGAATTCAAACCGGAACCTTTCGCATACGAGTATGACTTCTTAACTATACTGAGCCTCTTCGATTATTTTGAAATCCAACCATAAACCATGGACAGACAGAAGTCAACTACTACATTCACATTTTGAAGACACTGAAAATGAAACGATCTAGCATCCGGTGTAGAAGCTTAATAATTGATTTCTCACCACTCAATTAGGAAGGCAGACCTAGGTGAAATTTGAAAGTCAAGTACTTTTGAAGTTATAGCAGGAATCTTGACACAAGCTCATCCATAAAAGCATTACTATTTGTGTTGCTATTATAGACAAACAGTAGATGATTTATACTATCATGAAATAAGTATTTGAAAAATGGGTGGTTAAAATTGAAATGCATCCTCCTATAGAAATTGTGTATTTATATGTTTAACTTTATATATCACTTACAATCTAGAGCAGCGATTCTTAATAGGTGGCACCAGACATTCCACTCTGGCCCACGAACCATAGTCGTAGCAGGAAAAAAATCTGAATGAGATCGGTAAAATTCCCAAAATACTTGTTTATTTTGGGGTTTATCTAGGCTGATCTGTGCACTATAACATTGTGGCTTATCAAGCAAAATGTTATCTTTTAGTTCAGTTATAAAATGGGCAGACTCGCGGCTTGTGAAAGGAAGGCTGATAAGAGAACTGCCGACATCTGGCGTACATCCTTCTTATCGCGCGCGCCCTCAGCTTGTTTGTATTCAGGGGTTATTTTGACGGGGTAGTGCAGGTCCAAAAAAATGTTGTTGTACTCTGTTAATTTCTTACTGCTGGTCCATTTTTAACTCGACTATTCGAAAAATAGTAGAGCTATTCTACTAATCCTCGGCATCCAGTTAGAGTTTCGGTTAAAGTTTTCATAAACTAAGTTATGAATGGTGTACATGCATGTGACTTGGCACAGGGGTGGAGGACATGGGTACTGATCAAATAAGCATGATTTGGGGGTTGTGTGTGCATACTAATTAGCTTATTTGCATAACAATGAAAATATTTGTCAGGTGAAAGTTTTGATTAAAGTTTTTGGTTCAAGTTTTCATAAGTTATGAATGGTGTACATTCATGTAACTTGGCATAGGGGTAGAGGATATTGGTTCTGTTCAAATGAGCATGGTCGGGGGTTGTCTGTACATACTGATTAGCTTACTTGCATAACAATGGAAATATTTTTGAGGTTAAAGTTTTTGGTTAAAGTTTCCATAACTTCTATTATGAATGGTGTACGTTCATGTAATTTGGCGTAGGGGTACTGTTCAAGTAAGCATGATTAGGGGTTGTGTGCACATACTGATTAGCTTATTTGCATAACAATTAAAATATTTGTATCTATGATATCTCATAAATTAAAGTGGATGTGGGGATTTTGTTGGCACAAATTATCTGTGAAGAGTATTGTCTACACTTTATGGTGAGGTGAAGTGTGCATATTAATTAGGTTATTTGCATAACAATAGACTCATATCAAATGTTTAACATAATTGAAGAACTTAAGTTATTAATGGTGTACATTCATGTACCTTGGCACATGGGTACTGTTCAAATAAGCATTAAAGGTAAGATGAGTGCATACTAATTGGCTTAATTGCATTACAATGAAAAAATTATTTGTATCAATGATATCTCTTAAATTAAAACAGGAGTGGGATTTTGTTTGCACAAATGATTATATATGTGAATAGCATTGTTTATGGTGAGGTGTAATGTGCATATTAATTAGGTTATTTGCATAACAGACTTTCATTCAAAATAATTAACCTGAAATAATTTGGTACAGTGGTAGAGGGCATTGGTACTGTTCAGTTGAGCATGATTAGTGGGGTTACAGTATGTGTGCATACTAATTAGCTTATTTGCATAGCAATTAAAATATTTTTATCTGTGGTATCTCTTGAATTAAAATGAGTATGGTGATTTTGCTTCAATGATCATTCAGTATATGTGAAGAGCATTGTTCACACTTATTGGTGTGGTATAGTGTGCATATTAATACGGTTATTTGCATAAAAATAGACTTTTGTTGCAAAAATGCTTACCTAAAATCAAAAAAATCAAAAATATTTGACCTGAGATCAAAAATACTTACCAACTTCACATTTCTAGTTTTGTAATGATATTGACATGATATGAATAGGAATCAAATTTTTTGTCTTGCCATGAATAAAGAAGGAAATAAAAGTTTCCTCGTTTCTAAAGAATTTTAAAGTAGGGGTTTAGGGAATATAAAGAATACGTGGAATGTGGGGTAGATGATAAGATGATGATAAAGTAGCTGAAGGAATTAGGATGAGGGTGGGATTTCATGTGGGACAGGGTGGAATTGTATGTAGGGCAGGGTGGGTTAGGATGTGGAAAAGGGTGGAATGGCATGTGGTGGGGTATCATCTGGATTTCAGTTGTGATGGCATGTGGGTCATGCAAGTAGTGGAATGACATACAGCATATATCTGGTTTTTGGTTTTTAGGTGTAATTGCATGGAGTAATCAGGGATGACATTTGGGACAGGTTGGAATGTGGACAGTCTGGAATATGCATTATTAGTGGTGAGGGGATTTTGTATTGTTTCCAATGTCTAGTTTGTTATACAATAAGCAATATTGTTTTGCATAATTTTGCTTTAAAGACTGCTAGCTTTTACATGTTTTCTGAGTTACTGCATGGGTGATGTAACCTTGAGCTTTTTTTTTTTCTTTGTTTCAAAATATCTGGGGATTTTTTTTTTTTTTTAAACTTGTAGTAAAATGTGAAAATCAACACAGCAAATGAAAATGTAGGTGCATCTTTCAAAGCTCAAGTAATTTGAAATCATCTGTCCCTACTCCCTATACTGTATACTTCCCTCTATAAGCCTATTCTCCATACTAGCTTTGAATAGTCAAGCATACTGTCCTTCCGACAGTTCTTGTTACAATATTTTCATTAAATACTTGATACTACAGGTATCAAAATTGACTTTTTTCATACTGCGGGTATCAAAATGTTAGAATTTTATACTGCAAGTACCAAAATATCTGTCATACTGCAGGTATGGTTTTTGGTTGATGGGCTGCATACCCCTACCACTTTTGGAATGAAGCGTCCCCCTGGGATATGAAGGCAAACGTTATATAACATTTAGCAATTGCATCATGAATTTTGCATGGTGTATTTTATTAGAGCCATTCGTGCGCAAAAAATGATGACTAAAATTGTAAAGTATATGTTCCTAGCAACACTCACGGGAAAGTGGAATTATGAGGACCATTTATGATGTGGTGTAAATAAGAGAGTATAGTGGTAATAGAAAAATATTCTTTCACTGTATTTGTAGAAGCAGAATTAAAGTCAGTAATGAAACAGAATAACAACTCTGTTGAAACATGATATTTACAATCTCTGATTGATACTCTCTCTCTCTCTCTCTTTCTCTCAGTTAAATCTACGTTTCCCTAATCCCCCTGACACAAATGACTCTTGACTGTAAACTTAAATGGCATGAACTAATGCAATCCTTTTAAGTTCCCTCCCAATTACCTCCTGATAATTTACATAAAGAGAAACAAACATTCAATATTAAATCTGAAAATTCCCACAAAAACATGCTTAACTTAATATCTTCAGCTCATGAATCTTGATGTGATTCTACAAAATTCGTTTTTCAAAGTTCAGTTAATGTTTTTTGAAGTCTTCAAAAGCTAATTTTTGATTAGGGTGGGGCCAAATATCAAAATTATGTGTCAATAATTGACTGCTTTTCTTTTCAATTTTGTGGTAGAGGGTTGAATATCAATTGCATGCCAAAGAAAGCAGAAGCTCATGACAGCACAATGACATATCTTTTAAATCAGACCTGAAAAAAAATTAAATATGTAAGTGCTCTATTTTGAATCTTTCGGTTTACTATTTTCATGATTTAGAGTGAACATCACTACAGAACGGACTAAATTATGATTAAGTGTGTTGTTTCTTCTTTTACAGCAAAGATGTCCGCTTACCGGTGCAGTTACAGAGAGCAATGGCTGCAGAGGCTGAGGCCACCAGAGAAGCCAGAGCCAAGGTTAGAACTG
Source organism: Chiridota heheva (assembly GCA_020152595.1). NCBI lineage: Eukaryota > Metazoa > Echinodermata > Holothuroidea > Apodida > Chiridotidae > Chiridota > Chiridota heheva. Next base: position 196,836 of record JAIGNY010003604.1, read on the forward strand.
ATTGTTCGATTGATTGAGATGTAGATTGATTGATTGAACCAATGCCATATTTTGATTGGTGTGATTCTAATTAATGGATTGACTGCAATATACCTGTTGACTGGTGATCAAGTTTGTACTTGTTTAATAATAAATGGTGGGAAAAGACCTCCATGGCAGTGTGGTAAAACTTTAGCTTTCCAACCAAGATTTCCGAGTTTGATTCCCAGTGGGTCTCTATCCAGTGCTCCACAACTGGTCAATAAAACGACCCTTGGTGTCTTGACAAATACTCCAATTGATGTCTGGTCTGTCACAATGTTATAAACATTCCAACCAACCGAGCCAGTTCAAAGTGTATTCGTACATTTATTATATATTTTTTTACTCTGCTTCTTTTAAAATGAGTGGAAGTCCTTGCGGGTACAACACTTCTGATGTCATCAAAGTTTCATAAATTAACTGCCCTTAATTCCTTCTTGATGGCAGTACTATACACTCTACTGGAGTGCCTCCTTTAGCCTTATGTGTTAAATCACCCAAACTTTATTTGACAGGTTTCTTAATTGCTTCTAGCAAAGTCTAAAGTGTATACCCACAGAAATGAAGATTCTTACAGGGAAAATGGCTGAAAAGCAGATTTGGAGATAATTGTTTGTTTAAAATGTTGCTCATAACACTCAATGAAACTGACAGTATGCTGTCCTCCCTAGTCCCAACAGTGCTCCTACTGGCAACCTGAAAAATCACTCGGGATCCACTAGCTATTGTCAAAGTTATAATTTCCTCAAATTCTTGAAAAATATTGGAAATTCTAGCATAATTCATGGGTGTAGTTGGACAGAAAAATGCAGGCACTAAGGCCAAATAGGTATGTAAAGCACCAATATATGTCATCAGCAAAAGCGCTTGTAGATTGGTCTCTCAGACCAAAATTGAATGAAAACCAGGCAAAAGTTTGCAAAATAAAAAAATTCTCTTTTGGTAAAAATATCCCTCTCCAAAGCCTAATCTCTACCCCCTCCCCCTCCTCTACCTCCCTTGCACTCTTCAGCTTTACAGAATGATTTCTAGCGTATTTAGAATAAAGAATGATGCTGAATATATGATCAAGTCTATAAACCTCAGCTCTTTTAAAGACACCCACACAGGAAAAGTATTTCAAATTAGTTTGGATGATTTTCTTAGATTGTATGAATATGATGATGCTTTCGAGGCAGCTGCAATTTCAATTATATTTTGTATTCATACAATATGCCCAGGAGGTATGATAATGAATGTGACTGTGTTTAGATTTAAATCTGTCTCTAAGAGACTGGCTAGGATGTTTCTTGGCCTGCACTCGAGAAAAAACAAATCTTTTCATTTTGAGGTGAATGACGCCAAAGTGGTGTTGAAGATTTGAATGTGAATTGGAACTTATCATAATGAAATTCATTCATTTTGATTATTTCCTGTTTTCGATTATATTTGTCAAAGTTGTGATCAGTAAAGTGCATAAGGGATTTTACAGTTAAAAGTGCCTGCATCGTATAAATGTTTCTAGTAATTTCTAGTTCAGATTTAGGTGTTTGGAAGCTTCAGACTGAGTTATTCTCACTAGGCAGATTTGCTCAATAAGTGACACATAAGTGACACATGAAGGCAGTATTAGCATCTGTAGATTGTCTAAATATCTTTTTAAATCATGAGAAAAGCATTATATAAAACTCACAAGATTTGGAAATAATTTTTGTAATCACTGAAAATGAACCATTTTAGAGCTAATGTCTATTTTTAGGCCAAATTGATGAATATTGGGGAAGCAAATACCATATTCGACATAATACATAAAGCAATATCTTTCCTTAGGGGAAATGGTCCGTCAATCATTCACAGTTAATGCACATTATTACCTCAGGCATTATGATACAAGCTATTTTTATCACCAGTTTAAAAACATAACTTCCCCCACTGGGCTAAAACACCTAACACGAATGAGTGATTTCAATCACAAAAGTGTTTTAAATATTCAGCTCTGGCTTTGGGCAATCTTATACACACAAATAGCCTTGGGCTACTTGGCTGTGGCATGCATGGGAATGGAAGATAAACAATCATTGTTTGGAGTGGAAACACAATACACTGAACAGGAAGTCAGGTTGGTAATTGTCATACCTGAGTTTTCAGGATTATCTCAGGTGTCGGGTGCAGGTAGGCTTAAAGAGAAACTTTCAGCATGTAAGCGCCCAGGGCACCTACGAAAATAAAATTGTGCCACTTTTTGGGCCCTAAGTTTCTTCCTAATTAGCATCTATGTTCCGGGCCGCACACAGTGTGTTATTCGAACTGCGTTGTGTGAACTGGTTTTATACTAGCCCTTCAATAACCACCACAAAATCACCGATAGCTTCAGACGCAATATAAGCAAATAATGTAACAGAACCTACTTTAAGTGTTCAAATTAATCAAATAAATTATGTTGTCAAAAAATGTTGGGTGGGATCTTATTAGAGAAGGGGTGCTTATTACGTCGAATACGGTATGCAAATTCTTAATCTCATCAGGTGAAAAAATCTTCCGTTTCTTAATATGTAAATCAGTTGCTTTTTGCAACAGTAGTTTTGAGGAGCCTGTTTCTCAAAATTTCTAGAACTTGATCGGAAATACACCTCATCCAAGTTTCGATGGGAAAGATGTTACAGAAATTTAATGATCGATTTTGAAGCTCAAAAATAATAAAATCACATGATAATCTTGGACATGACTTAATTTGTTATATACGCAAAGAGTTTGTAACTTTGATCAACAGTAACTCTCATGTTACGCAAATAAGCTGTTCAAAACTTTTAAAGACTACTCAGCTAGGATTTGATTCCCCTTCACATCATTATAGATTTGCTAAATATCACAAATACTTTAATTGGGATAATCTTGTATCTGCTAGATATCACAAATACTTTAATTGGGATAAGCTTGTATTTGCTAGATATCACAAATACTTTAATTGGGATAAGCTCAATTTACTCGATATTACAAATACTTTAATTGGGATAAGCTTGTAATTGCTAGATATCACAAATACTTTAATTGGGATAACCTCGTATTTGCTAGATATCACAAATACTTTAATTGGGATACCCTTGTATTTGCTAGATATCACAAATACTTTAATTGGGATAACCTCGTATTTGATGGATATCACAAATACTTTGATTGGAATAAGCTTGTATTTGCTAAATATCACAAATACTTTAATTGGGATAACCTCGTATTTGCTAAATATAACAAATACTTTAATTGGAATAAGCTTGTATTTGCTAGATATCACAAATACGTTAATTGGGATAATCTCGTATTTGCTAGATATCACAAATACTTTAATTGGAATAAGCTGGTATTCGGAGTCATGTTGGTTCAATTATATTTACGTCATTTTCTCTCCATAGGTGATAGCAGCTCAAGGTGAACACAATGCTTCTCGGGCCCTTAAGGAGGCAGCGGACACAATTTCTGAATCGCCAGTCGCCCTCCAGCTTACTTGCAGACTTTGAACAGCATATCTGCGGAGAAGAACTCCACCATTATATTCCCACTTCCCATCGATTTACTCAGGTGAGGCTTGTATGCAATGAGGATTAGAAAATCAGGGTCAAATGATGAAAACCAAATTGTCCAACAGGCAATGATGAAATTTGAGTAAAAAAGCTGCAGTGTTTTCTTGATCCTCTTACAATGCTGCAGTGTTTTCTTGATCCTCTTACAATGCTGCAGTGTTTTCTTGATCCTCTTACAATGCTGCAGTGTTTTCTTGATCCTCTTACAATGCTGCAGTGTTTTCTTGATCCTCTTACGATGCTGCAGTGTTTTCTTGATCCTCTTACAAAGCTGCAGTGTTTTCTCGATCCTCTTACAATGCTGCAGTGTTTTCTCGATCCTCTTACAAAGCTGCAGTGTTTTCTCGATCCTCTTACAATGCTGCAGTGTTTTCTCGATCCTCTTACAAAGCTGCAGTGTTTTCTCGATCCTCTTACAATGCTGCAGTGTTTTCTCGATCCTCTTACAAAGCTGCAGTGTTTTCTCGATCCTCTTACAATGCTGCAGTGTTTTCTTGATCCTCTTACAATGCTGCAGTGTTTTCTTGATCCTCTTACAATGCTGCAGTGTTTTCTTGATCCTCTTACAAAGCTGCAGTGTTTTCTTGATCCTTTTACAAAGCTGCAGTGTTTTCTTGATCCTCTTACAAAGCTGCAGTGTTTTCTTGATCCTCTTACAAAGCTGCAGTGTTTTCTTGATCCTCTTACAAAGCTGCAGTGTTTTCTTGATCCTCTTACAATGCTGCAGTGTTTTCTTGATCCTCTTACTATCTGTAGAAAGAAGTGTCAGCCGTGGCCCTTAGGAACTTTAAAATTTGCTTAATCCTCACTATAAGGGCTTGTAGGAATACACCTTGGCTAACTTTCATGTGTTGAAACCTGCTTGCAAGGAGCTCTTAGAGGCCCATATATGAGCTCTGCAAGCTGGTACAATTGTTAGTTTGTTGAAAGCTCATGGATAGTTTAAAAGGGCACTTGCCATTTGTAGTAGGAGGGGAATAGCTGTTCCCTTGTTTCCTTAACATCCCAAAACATTACGAAGACATCCAAATGTCTTCAGTTTATAAGAAGTAATTATGCATAGTTTGAAGTATGATGGTACTTGTGTATATCACTGTTCACTTAGTGAAGCCCTTCTTACCTTCATTGCATAAAATCCATTCCTTTGGACCCTCGCCTTGCTGTGACTCTTACTTGGCTGCATAAAAAGTTTTAAAGGTATCTACAAAAAACCTTCACAAGGATTGTTTAGGTCCATAATGAGCTTAAAGCTGAAATATGATAATGATAATAATAATAATAGTAGCAATGATAATAATAATAATGATACATAAATTTATATAGCGCCAATTTTGTAAAAACATTTAAAAGCGCTTTACATACAAGGAAATTAGATTCGAAAACAAAAATAAGAATACAGAAATGACAACATAAATAGAAATACAATGGATCAAGCTGCACATCAGATTAATGTCTTTTTTAAACAAAAAAGTTTTAAGCTTAGTTTTGAAGGAGGTCAGGGATACATTATCAATACATTTGAGTTCAGTTGGGAGTGAATTCCAGAACCAAGGACCTTTATATGCAAAGGCCCTTTTGTTAAGAGTTTTATGCTTAGTATGGGTAACAAATAGGGACTTGGAACGAAAGTCATAGCGTGATGGTTTTTCAACTACCATTTCACATAAATAATTTGGAGCAAGGCTTTTTATGCACTTGAAAAGTTGTAAAATAATTTTATAATCAATTCTTTGTTTGACTGGTAACCAGTGAAGGGACTTCAAAAGAGCATTAATGTTAGAAAATTTTGGTAGTCTCAAAATCAACCGAGCATCACCATTAAGTATTCTTTGAATTCTGCAAAGTTGATAATCAGGTAGTCCAACAAGAAGTGAATTACAATAATCAATGTGACTTATAACAAAAGCATTAATAAGGGTTTTTATGGAATCTACATTAAGATATTTGGCAATGTGACGAATGTTATAAAGACCTGATAAGCTTTGGAACAAACTTTCCCAATATGAATATTCATAGACATGTGATTGTCCAAATAAATACCCAAATTTTTATACTAACAGATGGTTTTATTTCAGCATCACCAACTTTGATGGATTGGACTCCAGCTTTAGCTAAATATCACCAACAAATGAGCGTGTGCATCTTCAGTTGGCAAAGACACATTTTTCAACTTTTCTCCTAGCATAGCACCTCCGTTTTCTGCCCTAACGAATACCTTTAATTTCTATTTCAACCAAATTGCTCGTAAAACCTGACATAGCCTGTCCTGCGATGCAGTTCCCCACATGGAAATAATTTACTAATGTACTGTATTTATCCTCCTAATTTGTAGACCCTACTATACACTAGACAAAAAACCCAAGATCAAGAAAACCTGATTTCTTCACCAAGGTAAATATGAGGGCGACAGCATGTTTGCATTCCACGTATGTTTCCGATCAAATCATTGTCTACAGGACCTCACCAAAAGAAAGAATTTTGCCTTTCAAAGTTAAAAGCAAATTTGTTTTTCTTGTACTATTTTTGGTGAGCATGCGAAACCTAATGCAAACCTATGTAATGGCGATTTTGTCGGCTGGCCGGCTGTCCACAGTTTTCTTGGGATTTTTAGAAATGCTAAAGTCTTTTGAGAATTCCTTGACCCTTACTCTACCACGCGGCGATAGTATCGCCGTTTTCAAACCACCTTTTTCTAAAAATAAAATCGGGACTTTACCACAGTCCTATAAGAGTACTCTTGGAATCATTTTAAAGTACTCGGATATTTTTTTTACAAAATGAAACTTTTTTATAGGAGTCATATTACATAATTTTTAGAAAAAATACATCAAAAAAGGGTAAAACTCAATATTTGCTCAAAAAATTTCAATTGTTTTATTTTTCTCTTTTACATCTTACGTTAATTTCAAGATCACATTTTTGCTTCAAAATCAAACACGCAAGTCCTAAGACATGATAGTATTGGTTTCTGGTATAATTTTTATAATCCCTACGTCCAATCTCTTGTTCTGGAGAAATTTCTTCAAAATTTCATGAATTTCTGCCATTTTTGACCCGTTTTTTTCTTCAAAAATTGTGTAACCAAACCTTACATCACGCATGCTTTGTTGAACCGCTGTTCGAAAGCGCTTGAAATTTTCTTTCATTTGATATATAAATAAAGGCATACCCCCCTCTAATTAGAACCTATCCTATAAGAACAAAATTACACCACTTCAAATTAAACAACCTTGGGCGCAGAGGAAATGTACGCGACTAGTGTGCGAGCGCTCCGGGTTCAAGTCTCGCCGTGACTACCGCGTAATTATTTTTCTGCTGCAGCTTTCAGGGGACGTTTGACTTTTATCATTTTTGAAGTGTTTTCATCTTTTCTTTCTTTCTAAAAATTATAGATTAGTATAATTGGAAAGGAAATTTCAAAAACAATCTAAATATGTAAGACAAATCTCTGTTTTCAATACTGACAAGAAGTTATACTTCTGCAAAGATTGACCATTTGTTGACCAAATTTAGCCAAAAATTGCTTTATTTGCATAATTTTGTCCAATATTTCCTAAATTGGTTTTAATTACTTAAAAGATAAATATCTTAGCATCTATTACAACCAAACTTGTAACGAAAGAAAATGAAAGGAAAGTTGTCAAAAATGCATATGAAAAAAAAGTTACAAAAATTGGGGTCGCTATTTTTAAAGCCCTGGGAGAGTAAGGGTTAAATATGAGAAAATATGAAAGAGTTCCTCAGAAAATGTTAAGTTTCTTCAGATATCCTTATGGAAAGTTAAATTACCTTACAAAATGTCAAAGTTTTCTGAAGAATTTAAGACAGATTGAAGAACTACTTTTCTTAAAAAGTCTACAAAACATTTGATATTTCTTTAAAAGATAACTGTAAATTGATATAACTTTCCAATATTCTTCAGAGATCCTCAAGTGTCTCACTCGTAGCCCATAGAAATTGAATATCCCTAAAATTCTTCAAAATATTTGGGCACCAATGGTTGTATCAGGCATGATTATTAAACTCTGCTTTTATTATTGTGGCTATTTGCATAAAGTTGGTACAGTATATGAACTGACCAGACTTTTTCATTAGTTGTTCTGCTCCTTAAAATTTCAAACAGTCTGACCCGACCTGATAAATAACCAGGTCGGGTCAGATTTTCCCTCTTTATTTTCTTTATTCTGAAAACCTTACTTGTTGTGGAAGTTGGTGCTGAGTATCATATTAGCAATGGATGAAGTCCTTATTGTGTGGTTGTTTTAATTAAGATAAAGTGGTCTCACTATTTGCTACAGTAAGTTTGTGGTTATAATTTGCTGGAACAAAATTTTTAAGGAGAAGGACAAGTCATGTTATTTAGTATGCTTAGTCAGAGAGTGTGACAGGATGTGACTACATATGGACGTAGGGAAGGATGCCATGTGGGACATGGATGGGGGCCATGTGGGACATATGATATAATATATTATATACCATGTGGTATACACTAAGGGCTATATCAGGCATAATTATTTGACTGCCTTTTTTTCTTATTCAACAACTCATTTGCATATAAGTTATCATATGAACTGACGCTTTCATACATACTGTAGTATGCTCAATCAGGGACTGTGATAACTGAGATGAGACTACTTTTGGAGCCTATGGGATGTCATGTGGGGACATGGGGTGGGATGTCATGTGGGACATGGGGTGGGATGCCATGTGGAACGGTGGAATGCCATGTGGGACATGGGATGGGATGGCACGAGTGGCACAGAGTGTGACATAGGTTGGGATGCCATGTGTGACAGGGTAGGAGGCTATGTGGAACAATGGGTAGGATGCCATGTGGGACATGGGATGCCATGTGGGACATGGGGAGCCATTTGGGACATGGGATGCCATGTGGGACATGGGATGCCATGTGGGACATGGGATGCCATGTGGGACATGGGAAGCCATTTGGGACATGGGATGCCATGTGGGACATGGGATGCCATGTGGGACATGGGATGCCATGTGGGACATAGGATGCCATGTGGGACATAGGATGCCATGTGGGACATGGGATGCCTTGTGGGACATAGGATGCCATGTGGGACATGGAATGCCATGTGGGACATGGGATATGCCATGTGGGACATGGGATGCCATGTGGGACATGGGATATGCCGTGTGGGACATGGGATATGCCGTGTGGGACATGGGATGCCATATGGGACATGGGATGCCATGTGGGACATGGATATGCCATGTGGGTCATGGGATATGCCATGTGGGACATGGGATGCCATGTGGGACATGAGATGCCATGTGGGACATGGGATGCCATGTGGGACATGGGATGCCATGTGGGACATGGGATGCCATGTGGGACATGGGATGCCATGTGGGACATGGGATATGCCATGTGGGACGTGGGATATGCCATGTGGGACGTGGGATATGCCATGTGGAACGTGGGATGTGGGACGTGGGCTATGCCATGTGGGACGTGGGATATGCCTTGTGGGACGTGGGATATGCCTTGTGGGACGTGGGATATGCCTTGTGGGATGTGGGATATGCCATATGGGATGTGGGATATGCCATGTGGGACGTGGGATATGCCATGTGGGACGTGGGATATGCCATGTGGGACATGGGATATGCCATGTGGGACATGGGATATGCCATGTGGGACATGGGATATGCCATGTGGGACATGGGATATGCCATGTGGGACATGGGATATGCCATGTGGGGCATGGGATATGCCATGTGTCAATTTGCGTAGGCATGAGAACCATTATGGTATTTACCTTTCTAGTTATTCTTATTGTTTTCTCTCCTTCCTATCCCCTCTCCTCCCATTTATCTCCATCCTAAATCTTGCACCGTGGTTTTTAACACCCTCTTGGCACGTTTGACTCTGACTGTCGCGGTGCTGTTAAACATCAACTAACCAAACTTCTACTGAAAATTCCATTTTGTCTAAGGATGTGCATTTATTTACCAAACTGATATTTATTTAATATTTCTTTATATTTTGGGAACTTTTCTGTACATTTTAAATTTGAAAGAAAACCAGTGAAAAACTGATTTTTATTTAAAGCAACTCTATTGCTTTCATATAGGTTGGAATTTAAAGTTTTATTATTCCATTTTTTTACGGCTTTCCGTTTGTGTTATATAACCCTGGTTACCATACCATTGCCCTTCATTGAATGATAGTTTGGTGCATTTCATGTATACTAAATAAAAGAAGTGGTTTCCCCACAATTAGGATCACTCATCCTTTGTCAATGCATTGTTCTCATAATGCTCGTAGGCTGTTGTGGAAGTAAGTATAAAGTATATTAGATTAACAGGACAGCTTTGAGATTAATGGGGCTGGGACCAGTGTTGGCAATTGCCCATTGGGCGATGAGGTAAATGCCTATTCGAAAATGATTTGGGCATGCCTCCTCGCAGTGTCGAGGGACCTGCAGTATGGGGTGAGTAACTTATTGCGTGGTTGAGATGTCATTCATGTGGGATAAGTGCTCTTGTTATTTACTCCAGTATGTGTTGGGTTTTGATTTGTGTAGACCAATACCAAATTATAATGGTGGGCATTCCCCCCCCCCCCCCCTCCTCCCCCTGAGATCGCTTCCCCCCACTTTTCCCCAGAAAATTGTGTAAAGTGACATAATTTGTATTTTGTCCGTTTTATATACTTTTTCCCCTCATAAGACACATTTGCCCCACTCTTACCCCCTTATGACCAAAATCCTGGCACTGCCACTGAATTTTAACTAACAGTACAAGTCATGAGGTGGCTCAACTATATGCATGACTTCTTCTGATCACTAATCAGTAGTTTTATTATGTAGAGCTCTGGAGCTTATCCACAGTTTAAAACTGGTAGTATTTTGTTTTGAAATAGTATGTACAGACATATCAAAGCACAGTATGTACAGGCATATCAAGCACAGTATGTACAGGCATATCAAAGCACAGTATGTACAGGCATATCAAAGCACAGTATGTACAGGCATATCAAAGCACAGTATGTACAGGCATATCAAAACACAGTATGTACAGGCATATTAAAGCACAGTATGTACAGTCATATTAAAGCACAGTATGTACAGGCATATTAAAGCACAGTATGTACAGGCATATTAAAGCACAGTATGTACAGTCATATTAAAGCACAGTATGTACAGTCATATCAAAGCACAATATAACAGGCATATTTAAACACAATATACAAAATCACCCAATGATTGGTCAAGAAATAATAAACAAACAATTGTGCGTGGCATAATACATAATTATTGTTTGCCTCCACGTGGCACCATCTGTCATACAAATTGGAACATTTCTGAAATGAAAATCATTGAGGGATGGGTCTTGTATAAAAGAGGACTTGAAAAGAAACAAAATAGTGAAGAAAGCATTCAAAATCTTATTCCATTGACCCTTACTCTCCCAGCGTCACGGTGACCGTGACAGTTACCATCCATTTTCCAAAAAAAAACTTTGAGTACCTTCCCAAAATCCTATAGAGCTGCAAATAAGTTCATTCAAACCAGATTGAATAGATCTTTCATAATATTGTTATTTTGTTGGGGGGTTAGATTGAAATTTTTTGAGTAAAATCGTTACAAAAAAGTGCATTTTAAAAAAAGCAGCATTTTTTTTTTTTTTTTTTTTTGAAAGACGAATGTCATACGTGAATATTTTTTCAATTTTTTTTTTCAGGTAAAGTATAAAGATAGTTTGAATTGTTGGTTGCTACACGATTTTTACTTGTACTTGGTCAATGTTTGTCTTTTTTTGGAGAAAATTTGTGATTTTGGACCTTTTTTGATCAAAAAATCATAAAAAGCGGCCCAAATATTGTATTGGAATTTTTAAAATCTCTACGGGAAGTGGAGAAATAGGTTGTTCAGACGAACTATTACAATAACAGATGCACCCCCTCTAACTGCTTAAAAGGTCTCTGATGATGACGTCAATTTGGGTCTTTTTTTTTTTTTCCTCGCACATTCGACATCACAAAATGGCGAGATACAAGTTACAACGTCGAACGTGCCTTCCGACTCCTATGTTTTCTTCAGAATAATGATGACTCAAAGAAGGTACTTCTGATGAAGAAGATGTACCAGAACTCGACCAGATTGAGAAAGAGGAGAATATAGAGCCTGCTGAGATAGATAGGGATCTGTTCCAAATTACGGAGTTGGTGAGTGTTTTCTTCCAAAAATAGCAAAAGTACTACATTGTAAATGTGTAGTAATAAAATAAGGCTTATAGAATTATAATGATAAATTAGCGGGGATTTTTTGCTTGTTACGATAAACAAGTAAAAGGGACACTAAAATCACATATAAAAAAAAGGATTTAGGTCCTTTCTATAATAGCCCGGATAACACAAATGAAAGCTGAACCCTAATAATAACATTTCTATATGGACTGAAGTATATGTATTTCCCAATGGCAAAATTGTAAATTTAGGCCTACTGAAATATGTGTATTCCCAATTTCACAAAATCCAAGTTCCATTATTTCAGGGGCCGAAATCACAATTTTATGGGAGAGAGTGGAGTAGGGGTCCCATGTTAGGGCAAAATACACATGTTGGGGGTGCCCCAGGCCCATTTAGAGGAAAATGCTTGTATATAGGCCTAGTACCGGTACATTATTTTTTGGGACCATGATCCTTTTCCCCTCCCCCTGGCTATGCCACTGTTGTGGTGATGACTAGATCAATAAAACAAACATTTTGGACCCCTGTATGTACCCCCGGGCTTCCCGGCTGTAAAAGTCTGTCCCCACGGTTACAACAAAATTGTGGGGCAGGTTAGAAACCACAATAACATGTTATGCGATAACATGTTATGCGTATGTTGAAGAGGACGAGCCGCCCGCTACTAGAAACCACAATAACATGTTATGCGATAACATGTTATGCGTATGCTTGAAGAGGACGAGCCGCCCGCTACTCCCCAACCCAAGAGGAAGAGGGACAGACCGTTGAAGATGAGCCCAGGCCCCTCTTCCAGGCCTTCCGCTGCAGTCTCGCCACCATCACCACTCAAAGAAAATCTGACTGCAGCGGAAAAAGCTGCTTTCAAAACCAGGGAGGAAGAGCGGAACGCTCGGCTGCAGGAGATACAACGGTCGAAGGTCATCCCTGCAGCCGATAAAGACTATCATCTGTGGGAAGTACTGGTGGAGAGTGACCGGGATCGACACGAGGTCTTCGGTAACTGGTTATGGGAAGACCAAACTAAAGTAAGTTGAATGAATATAGTTGCAATTTTTTTTTTTTTTTTTTTAATTCTATTTGCAGCAACAAGATATAGCAGAAGACTACAAATTTGGACCTTTTCGGCAAACATTTCCTATGAATTCCAAGTGGAATGAACAGAAGTAAGTGTTCAATAGATAATCAGCATAGTCTATCAACATAAAAGTAGCTGTGAAGCTTGTAATGGCTGAAATTGGGTCAGAAATAAACAAAAAACACTTTCGTGCATAATAAATGAGGTAAATGACCTAATTTGCATATCATTTGCATGATTTCTTATTTTATTTTTTGCAAATGATGATGTAAACATCTTGTTTTTCTGCATTCTATTAGTTTTGGACATCATAGATGGGGAAAATGCATTTTTTTGGAAAATTTAGTGCCATACACTATTAGATAGATTATTCACAGAATCGGAGGTTAATTTTTAGGTCAAAATGTACCAAATATTTTATATTTGCGTCATTTTTTTTCTTCTGATTCCTAAAAATCCATGAATAGTATCAAATGAAAGGTCTTTCCAAGGACGATTCAGAAATTCTATCCATATTTTTTTGCTATTTAGCCACAAGGCACAAGCGTGTCATAAAGATAGAATGTTTGGAGACCTAATATGCTAATTCAATGACCTAATTTGCATATTTGAGTTCGGAAATATGCACATTTTTGGAAAGTTCAACATGTTAGCTTTCATAAAAGTGGAACTTGTTTTGGTACAAATGGAACAGAAAGTGCTGAAAAAATCCTTTTTCCAAAAATTTCAGAAATAACTTATTTCTATTTTTGGAACCTTGGGAGAGTAAGGGTTAAGGAGATATCTTAGTTTAAAGTTTGGTAGCATTTGTGTAGAAATGACTGAAATCAGGACTAGTTGTGATGTCATAGCCTCAGATTTCTCAAAATCTTTATGTATCTTTATCATATTTTTCCTGCGATTTTGTGACTTAAAAACCATGGGATATGTCAAGATAGTAGTAAAACTGAATGTAGGTAGGGTATTTATAATATACCACCCTCTAAAGAAAATTCGGAGAAAAATAGTAAAAGTAGTGAAAAAATTCAATAAACCTTCTTTAGAATACATTAACAATTGTTAAGAATGTGAGGTAAAGATGCCAAGTTTTCCATAGTAGACTTAGTTTTGTCTGGGATCACAATGGTAAATATGGTAGGATCACAATGGTAAATATGGTAGGATCACAATGGTAAATATGGTAGGAATGTTGATCATCCACCCAGTGAAACAGGAAAACACTGAAATAAATTTTCTTTAAAATACATCATAAAATTTCTATGGAGTATTTGCATTGTTATGACCCGTGCATTAAATACAGTTAATGCACGACCATAATTATGTGGTTTATTCCATTTTCAAAACAGGTAATGTTTTAATAAAGCGATAAAATTTATGTAGACTTTTCTCGTTTTCCATTCCTTTAGTTGTTTTTTATACATTTTAAACAATCTAACGCAAAACTTATATAAAAAGATTAATGTTTAGGCATCGTGTTTATATGCGTATTTAATGCACGGTGCCAAATATTTAGCACTCGCAAATGACCCTCCTAAAGTCGGACTATTCCACTCATGTCAAAATCCTTTGCCCCGTGCATCAAACGTGCATGTATTTACTCCGCCTCATTATTCATCTTTAATTAACAATTGTTAAGAAGGTGAAGGTGCCAGCATTCCATAGTAGACTTACTACACCAGTCATTTCTGCACAGATAAGACAGAGCGTTACACTGGAATATCTCCTTAAGGGCACAAGATTTGGATTGTTTTCATATTAGATCAATGAGCACTGAACTAATCCTTGTGTTTTTTAGAAAAAGTTTTGTTTTGACATTTTAATCTTTCTCAATATTAAAACAAGGGTTTTTATCCCAGAGTTTACAGATTCAAACGAAGCTGGGCATTGATATTTAAGTTGATTAGGTAATTGTTGATTAGGTAATCGTTGATTAGGTAATTGTTGAGTAGGTAATCGTTGAGTAGGTAATCGTTGATTAGGTAATCGTTGATTAGGTAATCGTTGCTTAGGTAATCGTTGATTAGGTAATCTTAGATTAGGTAATCGTTGATTAGGTAATCGTTGATTAGGTAATCGTTGATAAAGTAATCGTTGATTAGGTAATCGTTGAGTAGGTAATCGTTGAGTAGGTAATCGTTGAGTAGGTAATTGTTTATTGTGGGTTTGAGGGGGCCAAGTTATTGAGCACCTTCAGGCAGAACACATCACAAGTTTTTTATTGTTATATGATATTTATTTTTTAAAGCTGTGTGTTTAGATCTCATTGAGAGGTGTCCTATCGTGGTGGTCATAGCATGCTCTGGCGGCGCCACGATTTTAGTTATTGGGGTGCAAGAGAGGAGCAAAAACCTATAAATCGGACAAAATATGTCACTTTACAAAATTTCCTGGGAGAAAGTGGGGGGAAATGATCTCAAGCCCCCACTCTCCCCCGTAGCACCACCACTCTCCCCCATAGCACCACCACTGATAGCATGTAATTTGCTTCAACCATGAATATTTTCGGGCCTTCATGGCTTGAGAAAGGATTTTAATTTATATGAACAGGCAGATGAAACATTATTTGGGCCTCTTAAAATTAAAGTAAAAAACTGAAAATACCAAAACTTATGATCAAAAGTGACCATTTTTATAGTTTTTTTTTTTAGGTTTTAGGTGTTGATATGCAAAACGTTTGATGTATCACATAATATCAGAAGATCAAAACTTAAATATACTAGTTTTAAAACTTCAAAGAATTGTTTCTACTAAGTATTTAATGCTGCTCGTAATTACAGATAAGCGACACAGCTTATCCTTGAAGACCTCTGTAGTCTAACGGTCATACCATTAGCTTGGCAAGCTAGAGGTCCCTGGTTTGATTCCCGGTGGGTCTTCATTGGATCACCAGTGGTTCACAATTAGTGTACAGATGGCCTTGGACATCTCTACAGGCTGTTGAGAAAGGGATGTAAAATCCCAATAACTACCTACCATGAACCATAGGTTGGGGTAAATGACTGAAACTTTTACTCAGTTTTCCTATCATAAGCTACTATTAAACTTTTGCATATAATAATTCTCATCTTTATCTTTTCTTTCTTTATAGTACAATTGTGGGCAAGAAGAAAACAAAGTGACTTTTAAGCGATGCGTTCATCTTGTTCACTCCTGCTAGTCTGTCCTGTTTTGGTGTAATGGAAAATACTTGTGAGGCTGTCCGCAATGGAAAATATTTCTTATTTTTCATGTTTGTAATTATGAAGCATTTCTTAAAAGATGATGGTATATTTTTCTGTACTGTAGTTAACATTCATGCTCTAATTGGCATCGACCAAAGTTTTAAATGAACTGATAATTACATAAACAGTCAAATGAATGTTTTTATTTGACATTGCTGACAACTAATTTGCTGCTTTTTGTATTAAAGGTGAAGATTTTTTCTCATTTTCCAAATATAGCAATACAGAAAATCAAAAAGATCATTCTGGGGAAATAAATAAAATTACCTTATATAGCTACACATGCCCAAATAAGGGATGTCATAACATTAACAACATACCCCGACTAGTTAACTCAATTATACCAATGATTTTTTTAAATGGGACCTGCCCCCTCAGTTGGTGTCCAGCATAAGGAATGGGGCAGGTGTAAATTATGATAGAGACATTGGCACCTTTTTTGGCTTTTAATTATGATACGGGCATTGGTGCTTTTTTTGGCAGTTGTCTGGTTTTATTGTAAGTGTTTTGAATATCATGCACTTGCATGGATATAGCATTACATAGGAACTCAATATTATTGTTCTAATTATTAACTAAAAAAGTTTTCAAAATGATCTAAAATCATCTTTCAATTGAGTCGACCTACTTTTGCCTCCTAAATATATCTCTTATCCTGCTCTCTTGCCCTTCTCTGCCCCACTTGCAACATTGATCTCTCCATCAAGCATATCTTCTTAACCTGTCCTTTATACCAGAACTCCAGATCTCTTCTCTTCTCACTCTCCTCAATCTCGGACCTATTCAAAAACAATTCTTTCTCAAACATCATCAACTTCCTCTGCAACAACAACCTCTTCCATCACATATAATCTCCTCCCTTTCTGCACCTAAGCCTTACACACCCCTTTCTTTTCACCTAAATTTTTCTCCCACATTTAGTCTTTCCCCCTTATCTCCCTTACAAACCTTCCATCTCCTCACTATCTTAACTCTTCCACCATTATTTATCAACACCCTCTTGGCACATATGACTCTGACTGTCGTGGTGCCGTTAAACATCAACAAACCAAACCAAACCTAAAGATATCAATGCCACGTTAAGGATAAAGCCAAATATGTCATTCTAGTCTTAAAAGTGAGAAAAGCTTTGGGTGAAGCTACATATTATGCAATTATTGTACTTAAGGCTCATTTGAAGCTATAATTGATGTAATTCGAGTACTTCAGTTGAGGAATATTTCACACATGGTAACACTCGTGACTTTAAGGATATTCTCTTAACGCATATAAGTTTCTACTGTATATGTTAGGGCATAACAAAATAAACAGTTTGTTGGTAACCTCTATCTTTTGACGTCTGTAACCATAGTAACACCAACTGCATAATTGAGTTCTTTTTATTTTTTGCATGATATTTTATCTCAAGATACATATTTGTGTAATAATGTGTTTTGTTATATTTAGAGCATAGATCTTATGTAGTGTTGATTAAGTAGCTGTCTATGAAAGATAAATTGTACAAGAAGATATATTCCCATCAGTACTGCTGGAATATTATTCCAGGACTGTAATTCTTGGGGGACAGGAGAGAATTGTCCCCCCCCTCTAATTCCCCCCATCCCCCTATTTCTTTTTACATAAAATTTAAAAAGAATACAATGTATTTTTCACAACCTTATGTCATAAGGTTGTGAAAAATAATGTTCCCCTATGATCCCCTTGTCCCCCACTTTGTGAAGGAGCATTACATCTTGTCCCCACTTTTGTGAAGGAGCATTACATCTTGTCCCCACTTTGTGAAGGACGTTGCATTACACGTTGTCCTTCACTTTGTACACGTTGTCCCCACTTTGTGAAGGAGCATTACACTTTGTGAAGGAGCATTGTCCCCACTTTGTGCAGGAGCATTACACGTTGTCCCCCACTTTGTGAAGGAGCATTACACGTTGTTCCCCACTTTGTGAAGGAGCATTACATGTTGTCCCCCACTTTGTGAAGGAGCATTACACGTTGTTCCCCACTTTGTGAAGGAGCATTACATGTTGTTCTTCACTTTGTGAAGGAGCATTACACGTTGTCCCCCATTTTGTAGAGGAGCATTACACGTTGTCCCCCACTTTGTGAAGGAGCATTACACGTTGTCCTCCACTTTGTGAAGGAGCATTACACGTTGTCCCCCACTTTGTGAAGGAGCATTACACGTTGTCCCCCACTTTGTGAAGGAGCATTACATGTTGTCCCCCACTTTGTGAAGGAGCATTACACGTTGTCCCCACTTTGTGAAGGAGCATTACATCACTTTGTGTTCTTCACTTTGTGAAGGAGCATTACACGTTGTCCCCCACTTTGTGAAGGAGCATTACACGTTGTCCCCCACTTTGTGAAGGAGCATTACACGTTGTCCCCCACTTTGTGAAGGAGCATTACACGTTGTCCCCACTTTGTGAAGGAGCATTACACGTTGTCCCCCACTTTGTGAAGGAGCATTACACATTGTCCTTCACTTTGTGAAGGAGCATTACACATTGTTCTTCACTTTGTGAAGGAGCATTGTCTTTCACTTTGTGAAGGAGCATTACACATTGTTCTTCACTTTGTGAAGGAGCATTACGATCGTGATAACGGCAGACATGTTACATCTCTAGGCTAATGGACAGCAGATACCCAACACAATCCCAGTGTTTTGTTTTAACCACATTTTTCTTGAGGTTATAGCAGTTGATTTCAAAAGTCAGTAAAATTTCTCTTCATATTTTGTCACAAAAAACTTGATTCACAATAGTTGGTGTGCTCCTTAAAGTTTCAACACTCAGACCCGCCCTGATAAATAATCAGGTTGGGTCAGACTTTTTCCCTTTATTTTCTTTATTTTGAAAACCACAAGTAATTAGGATCAACTTTCCCTTTTCAATGGCTCCATTGTACTCCGTCTCCTGTTGGTGGAATTTATTGTGGAAGTTGGTGTTGAGTATCATATTAGCAATGTATGAAGTCCTTATTGTGTGGTTATTTTAATTAAGATAAGTGGTCTCATTATTTGCTGCAGTACGTTTGTGGTGATAATTTGCTGGAACAAATTTTGAAGGAAAAAAACAAGTTGTGAAGTTCTTGCCAGAGAAAGCTATTTCAGCCCTACCTCAAACTCATTTTCTTTTTAAGTGCAATGTATTTAACATCATTTTACAGCATATATTTTAGTAGTTTTTTTATGTTGCTAAATTCTGCCAAAGTAATTTACATAATTAAGTGATATTTTACAGTTAAATTTTTCTCTTCACTATATGCATTAATTACTTATATTATTTATATCAATAATACCTTCTTATGACACCAAAATCTACTCTAAAAGAATTCAGAACAGAATGGATTAAAGAGAAAAAAAAATATTTCTTTTTACAATAAGTGTTAAGTGTATTGGATAACCCCCTCCCCCCTTCCCTTCCCTCCTCCTTTTTGTCCCAATGGATAGGGAGTGATAATCAAGGATGAAAGACCTCTGGATTTTCCTGGAATTCTGGATTTTTTGGTATTTATGTATAAAAAAAAACAATTCAGATTTTTTTTTCATGCTTAACAATAAGCGGAAAATCAAACAAGAAACGTGAAAGGCTTAACATAACAACAATAGAAATGCAAATGCGTGCGCTAGAAATAAACTTTAACATCAAAGATACGTCTTTCCACTGACCCCACACGTAAGCACCAAGATTTCATAAATTTCCCATAATTTTGGATTGTTTGGTAATTAAGTAGTGATTTTTGATTTATTTTTGGATGGGGTGCCGTAGATTATTTTTTTCATTTTCTACTTACATACCTGAATAATGTATTTTGATAAAGTACTGGATATGATAACAAGTATGTACAATAATTAAGTATAGTGAGACGGATATTGAAAAATGACATAAATCTTACCAATATAACCTTCCTTACCTCTTACTCTACCAGCACTTTTTGGAAAATGCGATCGGGAGGCAGAGTCAAAGATGGGGAACCCAAAAAGGTGATAACATTGCCGCGTGGTAGAGTAAGGGTTAAGGGGATTGATTTACAAATTTAGCAGAGATTCTGATCTTAATGTGGAATAATGTTCATAGTTGACATTTCTTTGTTTAATTGTAAAAGGTTTATTTCCATCTTTACGGAATATGTTTCATCCATTTTCTATTTCTGTTACAACATAAACATAGGTACTGTTTCAATCTCTGTGATTAGGTGCCGATGCTGCCATTACGATTATTAACATGTTTTACCAAATCCCTTAATGCTAAATCCCAAAATGATGTTTGGCATTATTGTATATAAGCATGAAACCTTTGACATTATGTGCATTGTTTTAAATGTGTAATTCCGATCATACTCCTATTCTATTTGCAATTGTATTCATGAAATAGATTGATTAGTTTTAAGGTGCTTGTATAACGTCAATTGTGAAATTTCATACCTTTTAATTTGGTGAACTTTTGATCACATTTGACTGGTTGTGGTGGTATGTATGATCTCTCTGCATTAGTATCCCTAAATTTGGCTGAGACAAAACAAGAGTAGGGGTGGGAAATATAGCAGATCACAGCACCAATGGTCCCAGACATTTTTGCAGGTCTCCAGAAAGAAAGAGAGGAGACAAAAAAAGGAGGAAAAATAATTAAAAAGGGGAGAAAATATATTTCAGTTCAGTTCAGTCAGTAAGATATTCACAAACTAATAATTCCCTAAAGGCCAATAAATTTATATTTCCTGAAAATAAGGATTAAGACTGTTATTGTTGTTGTGGTATACTCGCATAAATTATTTTTAAAACTTTCTGTGGTCCCAGAAAGTTAAAATATTTCTTCACCCCTGAGCAAGAGGTTTAATCTTGTTCCCTTGGCTGCAGCTAGCCAGTGTAGGTGTACCTTTTGTTCATCTATTTTCAAACACCTTAACAGTAGGAGCCAGTTAAAGCCTGAATATGTGGTCCTTCAAGGCCAAAGGGTTTAGTGGTGGCCTGTCCATGGGATGGTCATACTCCGTTATGTGGAAGCATGGCATCAACATCACCTTGTGGAAACATTGAATTTTAGAAATGGCCCAACTCCTGAACGTTTAAATTCATCCATTTTAAACAGTTTAGCATAAAAGAATGTAGTTTTTAATTAATACTGTGTATAATGTACAAGAAAACTTGAATCCAGTACATTTAGGTCATTGGAAGAAGTGTTTTTACTGTATGAAGATTTGCATTATTGATGTTTTGTTCATATTTGTATAAAAACCACTTTTCCATTTTTTTAAGTTGGAATGAGTGAAGAAATGAATAAGATAAAAAGATAATAGATGACTATAATAGATAACTGTAATAGATAACTATAATAGATAACTATTTGAAAAGTCTTCTTGCAATAGTATAGATAATGCACCAGATTTGATACATGTACTGACACAGAGGCGTTATTTAAATTGACCATCAGCTAACGCAGTTTTAGTGGATTAGTGTCTTTAAATGTACAAAATATATGAAAATGGAAATATCAGCTAACTAGTTGAGCAGTTTGGTGAGTGGATTAAAGTAGGTGAATATGTTGTTGATAGATTTTTGAATTTTTTGCAAACAAAATGTGGTTGATGATTTCAGGTTGTAAAATTTATTTCCAACTGTCCACTCATCAATGACTTCTCCCCTGAAGAAAGAAATATCATTTGGCTGAGCTTGAAAATGTTCAGAAATTATATGCTAAAAGGTAAAGAATTTCATTCTCATTTCAGTGACAAAATTGTCATTTGCAAGGTTTTTTACCTAAACCCAATTACTTGGTATGATATATAAATGCATAAATCCATTGGTTCAACTAGTGTTCTTAAGGTCCACAGAAAATTTGCTACAGGCTCCCCAAAACGTGCAGTATTATTGCTTAGGTCCCTTCAGTCTAGGTTTTCTTTGGTCCCTAACATCTAGATTTTTTTTGGACCCTTAAGATTTTGCAACGCCTCACAAGTGTAGATTTTTCTTTGAGATTGTGGGATTATTACTTTGATCATACAAAGTAGAGCAATTTACACATTCATGGTAGAGTAAGGATTTATCTTTCTATGCTCTTATTAGGATTTTCAGAAACTTTGCAAAAAATTATAGAGGCTAAATAATATAAGTTGATCACACAAGA
The DNA here is from genome assembly GCA_020152595.1 of Chiridota heheva. NCBI lineage: Eukaryota > Metazoa > Echinodermata > Holothuroidea > Apodida > Chiridotidae > Chiridota > Chiridota heheva. The sequence goes on from JAIGNY010003604.1 coordinate 219,056, forward strand.
AATGGAGGGTTCACATTCAAATATGTTCTAGTTGTATACGCAGGTTCCCCCCCCCTTCCCCTTCACTTTTCGGTGGAAAATTTGATGCTTTTATCACATTTTAAAGTGAAATGTTAGAGTAAGACCAATGCCAACATTAAGTGAAGTAAGTGTCTAATTTCCTCATTATTTTTATCGCTACTTATCTAGAATGTATAGTTTTTTTGTTTGATGAGGGCTTACAGCACCACAACAACGAGGGTCAAATTGTGACTGAGAGGTCAGATCATTCTAGAGGTAGGAAGGAAAGGAAACGGAGAGAAATTCAAAAACAAAAAAGTTAGAAAGCTGTGATCGAGAGAGGAGGTGCATGGGTGAAACAAAAACAAAGTAGAGAGAGTGGGTGGAAGAGGAGGGTTAAATATGGTTGTAGTGGGAAGGAAGGAGATAATTTTATCCGGAGGATTTTTCTGGAAAAACTCCGCAATTGAGTTGTGAGGAGCGAGGGGAGGTTGTACAGGGGGGAAAGCAAGGAGAACGTGATGGATTGTGAGGGTGCAATGGCAATAGGGGTTGTTCTTTGATCAAAAATGTACAGTGTCTCCATAGATGAATGTCTTGATTGATTGTGAAGAGGGTGCTCTGTGTTTATATCAAGACATCCCCATCCCACCTACTAAATCCCCCTCCCACCTACTAAATCCCCTCCCACCTACTAAATCCCCCTCCCACCCACTAAATCCCCCTCCCACCCACTAAATCCCCTCCCACCTACTAAATCCCCTCCCACCTACTAAATCCCCCCCCTCCCACCTACTAAATCCCCCTCCCACATACTAAATCCCCCCCCTCCCACATACTAAATCCCCCTCCCACCTACTAAATCCCCCTCCCACCTACTAAATCCCCCTCCCACATACTAAATCCCCCTCCCACCCACTAAATCCCCCTCCCACCTACTAAATCCCCCTCTCACCCACTAAATCCCCCTCCCACCCACTAAATCCCCTCCCACCTACTAAATCCCCCCTCCCACCCACTAAATCCCCTCCCACCTGCTAATTTATGATACCACTCATTTTTGCATTCTTATGCTGAATGGTGCTGCATATTTTCAGATATTTTAAGTAGTTTTCTTGCTTATACAAGCTACATATATTTCAGAAAGGTATCAGCAAAATTCAAACAGTATTTTTGTAGTATGAATATGTGATACCTTTTCTTACAGATAATATTTGCCTTGCCAGTCAAATGATACGAAAGCTTATAACATTCTGGATAATTTCACCATTGTGCATCTTACTAACTTCTGGAACAAGAGTTTGAAAATAATTTTGGAACAAAATTTACACTATCACACATATCAGGCTTAGCAATATAGTAAATAGTTTTAAAGTGAAAGCAAGTTGTGTTGTAAGATTTTGTGATTATTTGTTATTAAGACAAAAGAAGTGTCTGAGTGTACATAAATATACATATGTAGCAAAATGGCATTTACATAGCTCATTGTTATGAATAAAGTTTGTTAGCCACAAAAGTAACATTGGTCTCTTTGTTTTAATTCCAAGATGGACAATCATTTCTATTCATACTCTACATTCAATGACATAGCCACAGTTAGATAGGTTTGGATTCCAGCACTTTTAAACAAAAATAATGTTATTGCAGGCCCCATGGATTCCCCCGCCTGCCCCCCCCCCTCCCGTTTATCTACACTTTTTTTAATGTTTTTATATCGAAACTTGCAGTTGGACACACCTGACTACACCACTGTCTACATTCATAAGTCTGGATTTACAGGTTTTCCACATTTAAGTTTATATGAATGTTATTAATTGTGAGGAAATTCTATCAAACCTACTGCATTTGTATTTATTGTAGTTCCTGTCTACTGGAAATAGTTATTACTGAAATGATATGGTTTGGTGCCTCCTAAAAGAATACTGCTGTCACCTTCCACATGATCCACAGCCATTGGCAAATGGATTGGGATACTCAAGCCACAGACAATCATTCAAGGATCCATACAAGCACACCCTGCCCCCAAAGACCTCAACCTATGGCTAACCATCCATACAAGCACACCCTGCCCTTAAAGCCCTCAACCTATGGCTAACCATCCATACAAGCACACCCTGCCCTCAAAGCCCTCAACCTATGGCTAACCATTCATACAAGCACACCCTGCCCTCAAAGCCCTCAACCTATGGCTAACCATCCATACAAGCACACCCTGCCCTCAAAGCCCGCAACCTATGGCTAACCATCCATACAAGCACACCCTGCCCTCAAAGACCTCAACCTATGGCTAACCATCTATACAAGCACACCCTGCCCTCAAAGACCTCAACCTATGGCTAACTATCCATACAAGCACACTCTGCCCTCAAAGCCCTCAACATATGGCTAACTATCCATACAAGCACACCCTGTCCTCAAAGCCCTCAACCTATGGCTAACCATCCATACAAGCACACCCTGCCCTCAAAGACCTCAACCTATGGCTAACTATCCATACAAGCACACCCTGCCCTTAAAGCCCTTAACCTATGGCTAACCATCCATACAAGCACACCCTGCCCTCAAAGCCCTCAACCTATGGCTGACCATCCATACAAGCACACCCTGCTCTCAAAGCCCTCAACCTATGGCTAACCATCCATACAAGCACACCCTGCCCTCAAAGCCCGCAACCTATGGCTAACCATTTATACAAGCACACCCTGCCCTCAAAGCCCTTAACCTATGGCTAACCATCCATACAAGCACACCCTGCCCTCAAAGCCCTCAACCTATGGCTAACCATCCATACAAGCACACCCTGCCCTCAAAGCCCTCAACCTATGGCTAACCATTCATACAAGCACACCCTGCCCTCAAAGCCCTCAACATATGGCTAACCATCGATACAAGCACACCCTGCCCTCAAAGCCCTCAACCTATGGCTAACCATCCATACAAGCACACCCTGCCCTCAAAGACCTCAACCTATGGCTAACCACATCCATACAAGCACACTCTGCCCTCAAAGACCTCAACCTATGGCTAACTATCTATACAAGCACACCCTGCCTCCAAAGCCCTCAACATATGGCTAACTATCTATACAAGCACACCCTGCCCTCAAAGCCCTCAATCCATGGGCTTCAAGCAAAACTCGATTTTGTTTATAAGTATTGTACTCTTTTTTTTCTTCAGTTTTGCACAAAGTTTAAAATCAGTTTTGCTCATGCCTTTCTTTTAAGAGTGTATATTTGTGTACACTCTTAGAAGACTCGATTTTATTCATCAGGAACATACCTTGTGCATTCTGATGGTGCAAGGAACATACCTTGTGCATTCAAAATGTGCAAGGAACATACCTTGTGCATTCAAATTGTGCAAGGAACATACCTTGTGCATTCAAATTGTGCAAGGAACATATCTTGTGCATTCTGATTGTGCAAGGAACATACCTTGTGCATTCAAATTGTGCAGGAACATACCTTGTGCATTCAAATTGTGCAAGGAACATATATTGTGCTTTCTGATAGTGCAGGGAACATACCTTGTGCATTCTGATTGTGCAAGGAACATACCTTGTGCATTCTGACTGTGCAAGAAAAATACCTTGTGCATTCTGATTGTGCAAGGAACATACCTCGTGCATTCTGATTGTGACTGGTTAAAACCATTTGGAAACATGTCATCCAAATTGGAACAGAGTCATCCCAAATGAAATTTCCATTTTGAACCGATTGGAAATAAGTCTGAGTTTCCAATTGGGCTTAAATGGAAATTTTCCTGTTGGAATCTTTTGATACCAATCAAAAATGTTCCAAATGGATACATTTCATGTCATCCGTGAATTTCCCCCTAATTTTATGCAATGGACAGTTTGCTGTCGAAAACATTTAAGACATCAAGCGTTTTTAATGTATCCGCATAGGCATTGTTTTCTTTTTTCAATTCAAAACTTTATTTTTTCAAATACCATACAATATGATAAAAAACAATTAAACTAAAGCAAAACTCTTTTCATGTTATTTATTGTGTTTTGGTGGGTTTCCAAAAGTCAACAGAAAATAATCCTGACTGACAATTTAGAGCAAATACGAACCAAATGAAAGATAGCTTTAAACATTCTAGGAACCAATGGCAAGTTCTTTAAAACAAACTACTGCAACAGGTAATATTAACATGAACTCAGATATGCAGTATTTACAAATCAGATACTTTGTCTTGGTAATGAAGGGCAGGGGCGTAACTACCGCGGCAAAATGTTTTGTTCTGTCGGCGAATTATGGACTTTGAACTTCAGAGAATATCTACTTTCTAAAGAAGAAAAAAACTGTCATACGATCAACATGAACAAATCTGTGTCGTTAAATTACCACAATTATATATAAAATAAAAAAAATGGCGAAAACTTGTTGAGGATTTTCCATCTGCAAATGTCAATTCTATTTGTAACAAATAAATGCAACACTGTACAGAAGAATCCCGAAAATTCCACTCCAAACCGCATCCGTGGTATATTGTGAAGTTTTTGTGAACTTTTGCACAATCGTGGAGCAGGGTTTAATATGCACGGTTTTCGAATGTGGTGCGAAATTTAGTTTTGGTTGAATTACGAGAGGTTGCCTCTTGTTTCCTTAAAAACTGTATTTCATAATACGATACTGTAGGGTTTTTGAAAGCCAGGCTTGTTCGGCCGAGTTTCAACCTTTACCACTGCTAACAATATAGTGGTTTCTGTGCTCGTCAGGACCCCTATGCATTTTTTCCCTTTGCCCACCTCTCGGGCCCAGCCAGAAACTATACAGTTATGGGGTGTGGCTCCTAATTAAAGATGCCTCCACTGAGATACCTCCACTTTTGTTCAAATTTTCTCACTTTTTTTAGTGTTTAAATCGTAAACCTAAATGTCTTTAAAGTGATTTTATTGTTAGAATTTAGATTTATTTATTTCTCTCACGTAAATAACCGAAAATTTATCTATAATCTTAGGCCATTTTGGGGCATCGAAACGTGAAATCTTCAAAATTTTCGGAGCTTCACGCCTTGGACTCTTAATAGGGCTTTGTCCATGGGCCCAGGGGTATGTTGCTAACTTTTACCAAACTGTCCAATGATTTTACCAAATATTTTTTTAATTCTTATTAATAATTTCCCAATCAAAAGAAAACATGCAATAAGAAAGGTGAAATCCTTTCGGGACGTACATGTACACTTCTTTATGCTCCCCGCTTATAGGTTTCCGCCCTCAGTTGTTTGGTTTGGCTTGGGCCCTTCCCCTGACATTTTATCCTGGTTGCGCCCATGAAGTGGGGGTACAACCTCTAAGGGGGCACTTTCCAAGCCATATGCATGTGTTAACCCCATGTATGTAGACTAGATAATACAAAATAAAGGGGGAACTTCATTTTTAGAAAGAGGCACAAATAGGACATTCTCTTGTACATGGACTGACAAAAATCGCCAGTTTCCTACTGTAGGGTCAGTAATTAAGGGGCATTTTGTATTAAAAGGGCCACTTTTGTAATATGTTTTTTAAAAGTGTACACATATTCTTGCACTCAGCACCTCTGGTAGTTATTGAGGGGCACTATTTATGTTGGTCTCCTATTCCTATATACACATATAGGAATGAATCACTACTGGTTTTCAGTTTGCGTGGGCCAAATATGGATTTCCTGAAACGTGTATGTCATGGTCTCTTGAATTCTCTCCCGTTTCCGTTTCCACTGTCTACCGACAATGACCGATGGAATCAAGGCTGGTGGGAGATGTTTAAATAGATGGGGGGGGGGGGCACAAGGTTTGAGGGCGCGTTCCTACTAACTTGTTTTGAAAGCATATACGACAGCAGTCGTAAAATTCGTAATTTCGGCGGTCCGAAAATTACTAGTGACTTTGTCTTAACTATTCTGAATTTGCAGCCACGATCAATATATTTAGAACCACTAAACTTTCGGAAAAACTGATATCTACAACCAGAAACCGTGGTTCCGATGCCTCATTTTTTTTCTTCTTCAAATTTTAGAAGCTGTTGTAGTGCAGGTGGGATGATAACGTTATTTGATGGACTCCTATTAAATGTCGCTCCTTACAATATGATTAACATCTGAGGATATTGAGATCTGCTTAATTTCATTATGTTAATCAGTTAGCGCCCCCAGTAGGGCCCCATTTGAATTTCAAACCAGCATGCATTCATAACCCTTTCTTCTCCGAACAGAGAAATGTTGAATATTAAGTAATTTTGTATAAGGCGACCGTGGAAGAAAAGAAGTGTGTTTTAGTGGGGGTTTTTCATTATGAGTTAACAAGTTTTAAAACAAATATTGGAGGGGAGAGGGACACTTCATCATCATCCAAATAGCTGAATCAACTCTTGACATCTCTGCATATGCATGTTCTCAAGCTTCATCCATGAATTGGGCTGGGGACATAAATTGATCGGGGAGTGCATAACTCATGACGGAGGAGGAAGGGGGAGGGGGGGGCTAAGAGAAACCCATTGGATTACAGAAATAGTCTGAATTTTTCAGATATCACCTAAAAGTGCGTGTGTGGGTGCAGGGGAGAGGGTACGTCTATAAAGAAAAAGATTTAATCATTTTCTTATTTGATAATGAAAATGTAATAGTCCAGATTTTAAGGGAAAATACAAATATTTTGTTGCAACAATTTTTTCTTTTTTTAAATTACCAGGTAATGGAACCAGGGACGCTAGAATTTCAAGCTGATGCTATGACCACTAGATCACTAAGTTCTTTTAATTGCTTATACTTATAGATAATTAAATAGCCATAGATTACCTGCTTATGATAATCAACCCATGAATGAATGAAAGAATTGCTTAATAGAGACATTTTTCTGTAACTTTAGAAATTTGTAACTGCATGGAAAAGTTTGAACATATATCTTCCGACAGGAGGAAGGCATCGAGCAAAATGCAATCAATATTGGCACGTGAGGTATATGGGCTGATGGGTGGAGTCATGAAATATCGCGAAGGGCTAGTAATTCCAAGCTGTGCGGGCGGGTGCCTAATTTCAAGCTGTGCGGGCGCTTTATTCCAAGATAGGGCTTAATTACAAGCTGTGTGGGATCTTAATTCCAAGTTACTGTGGAGACTTAATGTCAAGTTGCTGTGGGGATTTAATTCCAAATTGCTGTGGGGACTTAATTACAAGCTGTGTGGGAGCTTAATTCCAAGCTGCCGTGAGGACTTAATTCCAAGCTGTATGAGAGCTTAATTACAAGCTGTGTGGGAGCTTAATTCCAAGCTGCCGTGAGGACTTAATTACAAGCTGTGTGGGAGCTTAATTTCAAGCTGTATGGGAATTTAATTCCAAGCTGTGAGGGAGCCTAATTCCAAGCTGTGGTGGGAGCTTAATTCCAAGTTGCCGTGAGGTTTTAATTCTAAGCTGTGTGCGGGGCTTAATTATTCGATATATTCACACTCAGTCTTCAGCGAGCTGGTGTAAGTGGCAAGGACCCCAGTTTCAAGCTGTTCTCTGGCAATCAAGATCCCAAATTAAGAGCCCCACTAATGAAATTTGGGTGGCCTGCACATAGCAAATTTTGTGTAATATATTTTTCAATCTGTCAATAAAAAGATCTGTTATGATAAGGAGAATGTTCGTTTATATTTGAAAGAACATACCATTTAGATCTCTGTAAATGGCTGAAGGGGCACGTTTTAAACTTTGCAAAGAAGGAGGGCACATCAGTATACGACAATGGCCTGGATCCACATCGTAAGTTGTAAGATGCATCACTAACACAAATTGGGGTCACGGTGGCTTGCACACTCTAGAAAAGTCCCTTTTAACTGTTTAAAAAGTGTGTACAAATCATAAAATGGGACATAAATGTAAGCAGATGTAAAGTTTTTCAGTATAGGAAAACGTTAAGCTTTTTTTAGGAAGCAGATGTGCGAGTAAACAGGCAAAGCGCGTGAAATTTCAAAAGTTTAGTTTCTTTGAAGTTAAGGTAATATTTGCGTTACTTTCTTCAATGAAAAGATGCGATAGGAGTTTTTTAAATGTTTAAAAGGGCATGCTCCTCTTCTGAAAAGGGCAATCGTCTTCTCTAAAACGGTACTTTTCCTCTAAAAGCTCAGTTTTCTTCTTTGCAAAATGACCGTAGGGGAGGGCACGTCCTCCCAGCCTTTAATTTGAGTTCCGCCACTGACTCGCTAAAGTCTGAGTGTGAATTTGGACCAACCGGTGTAACGTCATGTATTGTTTACAATGTCTTCACTTTGCTCGAATGAAATCCAAAAAAATCAACAATATACAGACCAAATTTACCCAGTTTAGGAATAATTTCTACAAGTTTAGTGTAACCATGTGGTGCAGGCGGACATAAACAGTAGAAAATAACTGGAAGTGTTCAGCAAAAACCAATTAAAAAGCAAAAATTAATTTTTCTTAATCTCACCCTGGAATCACAGCATGTGGGCTACAGTCGTTGTTAGGCGTACCCAGAAAACACAAAACGTCCAGAAAACGTTTTGCCTAGGTTTAAAATTGGTCTTTATGTCTTCGCCCTAAAAAAAACGTTCTAAAAACGGATTTTTGATGTTTTTCATTTGAATGATAACCAGCAGTTCTAAGTTTGTTTTGTGAAGGCACACAGACAAGTTTTTACATCCTACACAAAACGTAAAACATTTTTATAATCGTCAAATTGTTTGCTGGGTAATTACATAATATTATATTTTTCATGCCATTACTTTTTGCTTATTTAATGCTGTATTGTTAGTGATACATGCTTTGGTATGGTTGGATAATTGTGGGCTCACATTTGTAAAATCAATTTCGATCCATTTTAAAATTCCAGTAATTTTTGGCCGACTTGTGGTTAAGTATGGCCTATACTCCTTTGACTGGATTGGTCTGAGAGTCCCTATACTATCAAGTTTACTAGTGATGGATGTTGTTGTTATCATTCATTGATCGTATATTTATCATATATGGTTTTGTTTTTACTGGAGGTGCACTGTCAAAACGATTAAATAAAACAGGCCTAATGTATGTAAAGAAATGCAGAAAATAACTCTTTTGGCAATAACAAGAAAACAACATGGTACTCTTCCATCACTATCTATATCTAACTAAGGTCTAACAATTATAACGGCTGGGATATGATTTTTCCCTCTTGTAACCAAATAACCCATATTTATGTTTATGAGCAGCTAAAACATTATAAATGTAAGTTTAGATGTAGGAAATGTTTTCTTTCATAGCAAGTTCATCATAACTAAGTTATAGGTTAACTTTTTCAAAAAAGACTTTTGTCTCATATGAAGACTCAGTCTTTTGTGCGACGAAATAACACAATCAGGGCGGGTTAAATGATATTTCATAGCTTTGATTTAAAGATTTCATTGGCCCAACTGGGGACAGTATCACGTGATGCAATCTGAATCACATAAGCGGGGACATCGATGCTAGATCTTCTTTTTCTGAGTATAGACCTAAAGACACACATTTTGACACACAGTCTGCGCAGAACCCACTAAGTGGGGACAGCAATAAAAATGCATAATATTTTAGGTGGCATATTTTTTCACCCTGGAGATTCCAAATCTGCATGAAAACCAACTAAAGACGTCCCCAATTGGTAGGTTGTCCCCTTTTGGAAGGTGTGTTATTACACGAATGTCCACAGTTGGTAGCGTACACATACACCCACACACACACACCCACCCTCACACACACACACACACACACATATATATATATATATATATATATATATATATATATATATATATATATATATATATATATATATATATATATATATATATATATATATATATATATATATATATATATATACATTACATATATATATATATATATATATATATATATATATATATGTATATATATATATATATATATATATATATATATATATATATATATATATATATATATATATATATTTGTATATATATATATATATATATATATATATATATATATATATATATATATATATATATATATATATACATACACACATATACACACATACATACACACATACACACACACATATACATACATGCATACATACATACACACACACACATACATATACATACATGCATACATACATACATACATGCATACATACATGCATACATACATACGTACATACATACATACATACATACATACAATGCACTGCTAAGGACTTCAGACCGGGAGTTAACTGAGCACAGTGAATTCACAGAGCCCAATGCTTCAAGTTTTATTGCTATGCGTACCGTGATCGGCCATATTGTCCAGTTAAATCTGTGCGAAACATACGCAGAAACATTTTGCACGTTGCGCTATCTATGGGTTTTATATCGCTGTTTAAAATGATTTAGATTACTTGTATTGATAGGCTAAATGGGATTGTATGTGTTTCAAATAACACAAATCCTATGTAGACAATATACGGACTGATACCAGTACTAAGGTTTTGATCAGGAGATACGGATCCGGAACGATAACCAACAAAATGATTTACCAGAGACAAAGTATAGCACTAGCATCCATTTTTTTGGCAAAGTTTAAAAAGTGCTCTTTCAAATATTGAAAGACTGTCTCTGCCATAGCATAGCTGCATTAGTACCCGACATTCTTTGTGTTAAAGAAACTTTAAAAGTAACACAAGCATCCCAACCTAATATTCGAGAAAAAATCGTGAATATTTCTCGCGCTTTGCGCACTTAGGCCTACACTTATTTTCTAGTTTTCACTCTTAATGTCTTATAAAGTAATGAAGTTAGCGCCATATGGTTGACAGGTCACAAAAAGTTGTTGTTAATGGTAAAGTATCTCCATGGAAAAAGTTACAAGTGGCATTCCTCAGGGTTCTGTATTGGGTCCGCTTCTTTTCTTAATCTTCATGAATGATATTGACGTTTCCCTTTGCCCCAGGATTTGTAAATTTGCGGATGACATTAAGCTGTACAGGAATGTTGATGATGCTAGGGATTCTTCACTTTTGCTAACTGATCTGCATAACTTAGTTTCTTGGTCCCAAACATAACAGGTGTCATTTCATGTTGATAAATGCAAAGTTATTCATTTTGGTCATGGCAATTTGGCTTTTAATTACTGTATGAATGGTTCAAATCTTGGTTGTGTTGATCAAGAAAGGGATCTAGTTGTTGTCAGTAGCAATCTGAAGCCTTTTAAACAGTGTGCTTTAGCAGATGCAAGGGCAAATAGGACGATTGGTGTGATTAGAAGATATTTTTGTTATTTAGTAGAGGGGGTTGTTCTTAATTTGTATAAGCAATCAGTATGCTATTAAGGCTTGGGGTCCCTTATATGAGAAGGATAAGTTCATTTTGGAGCAGGTTCAGCGAAGAGCCACTAGACTTATTCCCAAAGTAAGGAATCTCTCTTATGAATCTAGGTTGCGAATTCTTGGTTTGACCACGCTTGAGTTGAGAAGAGTACGTGGCGATATGATTCAGGTTTTTAAATTACTATCTGGTAGTGATGCTTTGACTTCCTGTAATTTCTTGCATGTTTCAGATAATCCTCATATGACACGTGGTAACAGTTTGAAGTTGACCAAAGTGTTTTCACGGATAGATATTCAGCGTTTTAATTTTTCGCAAAGACTTGTTAATGAGTGGAATGGTTTGCCTAAGTGGGTCGTAAGCTCCAGTTCTGATCACAATTTCAAAGTCAACATTGATAAGTTCTTTACTAGCTATGGGCGTCTTTGATTTATTTTATTGATTTATTTTTTTAGTGGTGGTGGTGTTAGTTTAGACTTTTTATGGGGTGACTAACTTTTCTTAGCCCGTAATCTTACGACGAGCGAACACACAATTACAATGACGAATCCTGCGACGAGCGAACACACAATTACAATGACGAAGTCGTCGCCTGCGTATTCGGTTATGATAGTAACAATGCTATCACGAAACGTTTAATACGACACATGCGAGAACACAGGTACGACGTACAGACAGACATAACATCGACAACCAAGTCAATGTCCACGGCCTTTGATAACCAGTTGCAATACACTGGCGTGTCTACCCAACCCAGGCTTGAACCCAGGGCCTCGTGGTCTGTAGACGGGTATGATAACCGCATCTTGTTATGTTATGTTATGTTATGTTATTTTATGTTATGTTATGTTATGTTATGTTATGTTATGTTATGTTATGTTATATGGAAGGACCTTAATTGCTTATTTCACTACTGCCTTTAATACCCATACATTCCGGCAATGTTTAAGTCTATAATTTGTAATTAGATCATTTCCAATAGCCTATAGGCTTTTACTAGATTATGCGCGCCTTTCAATAGTGAGTTACTTTTAATCTGTAGCCCGGCCCCAGGCTGCAGGGCAATACAATGGGACCCGTCGCAGCTTGTGTACATACAAATTAGACTGTTATCTTATTTACTGATGAGACTGTTATTCATTTACTGAGTTTTATTTATTTGGGGCTAGAAAATTGTTGAAAATTCCCATGAACGTTTCTGAGGACCCTCTTTTCACGGTCCTACTGAGCTGAGGGTGGGGCTACATGTGGGCGGGCAGAAAGTGGGGACTTCAGGGATTTCCTATATATACCCCACCGTACCTCACTGACGTATGACTGAAGACATATAATTGATTAAGTTTCCATAATATGGTTCGATGTTTCTTTATATTCCTAGATCTTGATTTTTCATAATTTTTAACTGTAAATGTTTCCATTAAGACTGGATGTTTGTTCTGAAATATCCAAATTCTCCCTAACTTTGGTCCTAAATGCCCCCAAGTTTTACTGTATAGAGCTATTGTTCTAAGAAAAATTCAATTTTTGTGACTGCAACAAATACAAAAATTAAAAAATAATTAAATCTAAAAAATGTTTAGGTCACCAGCAACTTTCAGACCGGCCAAATTTGCTCATGTTAGTTGGGGTGCATGGCGGATGAGGAATCGCACTTTCAGCTATATGCCATACTGCCGCATGCATATGCTTTTCAAAATAAGTTGAGGGTTCCCGTAAAACTCTGGTCCACATTTTCAATTTTTTTTCGCTGCCCCTGGTATGATTTAATTACAGCATTTTTAGACTGTTAGATATGTGCTGGTGGGTTATTTGGCCCATCAGTACATATAAAGAAAACAAAGTTGCATATTTGATATAAGGGCCTGATAACAACATGGAAAGCAAATGTCAATGGGCATATGATTTTACATGTTTGAAGGGACTGCAAAAATTACTTTCAATGGTTACTTGAAGTTTTATTCAATGCATGCTTGTGTCATTATATTCTTAAAATGGAGGATCTGTATCTCCCAGGACCCCTCCCAGGTAGGTATGAAGAATTCTCTCTCAGACGGAGGAGGGAGGGGGTGCAAGACCTGTAAGCAGCTAAAAATTCCCAGTTACAAACGGAAATAAAGTTGCACTGCTAAATTAAAAAAAATTGTTTCCTAATTGGAAAATCTCAAATCTCCGGACAATTTGTTTTTGATTTTCGGAATATTTTTTACAATTTTCAACAACAACAAAAATTCGGGCAGGTTTTTTTATTATCGGGAAATTTTCTATAATTATCGGAAGAATTACTGATAAATGTTAGTACGGTTTTTCCATTTTTATTTTCATATTAAGGAGTCATTGCATCATCAAAGATTGCGCGAGTATGTTGAAAAGTGATCTCATTGTGTACAGTGTGGTGTCATAAACGCAAATCCAAGACAATTTTTGTATATTTCTTTGAAAATTCATTTGCCTCTTCCTAAATTACTGCAATCATTTTTTGTACAACATCTTTGAATCACAAAATGTGCTTTGCCTTATCTGCCCACGACCCACCCCGTCACTTCGTAAATAGTGAAGTGAAGAAGTTAATGTCGAAAAGAAGTCAATGTCGAAAATAAAAAGCATCATTATATTCATATTTATATATCCCAATTATATTGGTAGGCATAAGCATAGGAAAGGTCACCTCTCAAGGAAAAGGGGAGGAGGACGGAGGGAGGAGGACGGGGTCAATTAAGTTTCAACACTGATGTTGCTGATAATCGAAAAATCTTTTTGGGAAATTTCCTTTATTTTCGGAAAATTTTCGGGCTCTTTTTTAATATTTTGGTGAATTGTTTGTCAATTTAAGGAAAATTTTGTTCATTTTTGTGCAATTTTTTCGATTTTCGGGAATTCTTGGATACTTCCTTCAGAATCTATCAACATTTTTAGGACAATTTATAGGCCGCAGAGCAAAATTTCAAAATAAAAATATTAAAATAAGTTTTTTTTTAAAGAAATTCAAGAATTGTAAGTTCAACCTGAACTAAGTACATGGTTATATTCTTTAACAAATGCTTCGTTGAGCAGGCCCGAAGCCAGGAATTTAAAAGGAGGGTGGTGGTGGGGAAAAGAGGGGGAGGGGGGGGGGTGGTGAGTCGTGAGTAGTTCGTATAAAAAGGGCAACAAACCTTACAATTCTGGGTGCTTATTATATTTTTAGATTGCAAAAGACACTTTCTGAAAAAGGGGGTTCATTTGCTTGCTCACCCTCCCCCTTCCCCCTCACCTGTTAGGTTATTTCTGTTCATGAGTTGCTGTGCTTTCTGGTAGCTCAATACCTTATATGGAAGTACCAGCCCCCGATTTTACCTTCTTCCCTTATAATAAATTTGTTATGTACTCCCTCCCGCTTTGATCAAACTGATGATGGCTAAGAAAATCAAAGTCCAGTATGAAAGTTCTACGCCTAGTAATATTGTAGGGAACGATCAGGTTGGCTACTTGTGTTAATGAAGATCCTCTCCATATTTTGTCGCGTGAGTAACGAAATCAATGCTCCAAAACTCTTTTTTAGAAACAGAAAGGTTGATTTTTTTTTACAAATTCTTGAGTTGATTGTGTAAAGCAGTTTCGCGACTATTTTTTAACTGTGACACTTACTGAGGTAAGTTACCTAACTGCACACCAGCGTGAAGTGCTTACTTACTTCCCCAGTGCGTATATATAGGCTATCCTCATAATTTAATGATCAGGGATGCGAGAGTTTTTGAATAAAAATCAAAAATAATTAAAAAAATTGAAGTATTTTGCACTACTTTTCTTTAAATAGAAATCGTATGACGAGCTCTCCAAAGTACGGTCAAAGTTTAAAACACTGCTATCGGGGCTATAACATTTTATCGGGGGAAATATGTTTAGATTATTTGGGGGAAGATATGTTTAAATTATTTGGGGGGGGGGGGGAATCAGATAATACTTATAAAGTACAACTATATAATCTAAACATTTCTTGATGTTTTGTTTTCGCACACAGTTTTTTACTAAAACTATAAAATAAAATTATATCAAGAAGAGAATTTTTTTTAGCGAAAACTCAACCCGCAGTTTAGTGGAACATCCTAAAACTTATAGGTTGATTATAAACTGGTGACTAAGAAAGATTGCGACCAAAACATGAATCGGAGAACTTTATCCCATCATGGTGCTACTGTAAATAGGTACAATTTTGGAAAAGTATTATTTAGACTAATTGGTATGAGAATATCCAAAAAGTAAGTTATTTTCCAATTATTAATTTTCTACAACGTGTGAATCTAAAAAAAGAAGGAATTGTATACAATCTATAACCCTCGTATGGCAATCCTAATGTCAACCGTATCGAGGGATGTGTATAATAATTAGTCTAACACTAAAGATGACCGTATAGGCCACACTTAAAACCCAACTATAGGGGTCATCAACATTAGGCTCCCTATGCAGTACCTGCCATTTCCATAAAAATTCATACAAAAATGCCCCGGCCTACCTTTACTTGTGACTCCCAACAGTCACAAGAGGGATTCCTTCGACACCTGATTTTTGATTTAAAAAAATCTGTACCCACCTCATGTATGTTGTATAGTATGGGTGCCATATCAAGTTACAAGGTTCTCTGTATTTTACAAAACAAATGAAACTTCACACACAAATAATCAAACAATAAGCTAAAAACATGAAAATAAAAAGAGATAAACACAAAAGTGGTGCATGCAAGAAGTGTTTCTTAAAGAGTAGTCTTCAAGTGGTTTAAACACATCAAGTATTGTGTCTTGGAATCGAATGAAAAAGGTGCAATAAATAGTAATGTAAGTATAAAAAAGTATAGATTAGAAGTTTAAATCAAATAAAGAGCTTTTTAATAAATAACATGTAATGAAAAACCTTTAGTGTAATACATATTAGAGCATCTAATCTTCATTTTCTAATCTGCCTAAATTATGACTCAAATTTTCTTCTGATTACTGCATTAATTAAAAATGCAAAATTAAATTAATATAGAGTTCTATATGGAAGTAAAACATATCTTAAGAGTAGCAATGTTTTGTTGTGACAAAAGTGATGAATAAATTAGCACTTCAAGAGGTACTGTACATGTAGCACTTCATTTAGTTAACAAAATCCTTGCTTAAACAGAAGCTGTGAATATATATGGTAAATATGTGCTTTAAAAACGCCCCCATGTAATTGCACAATGAATAGTATATTAAATTGTGAAAGAGGGAAGCATATATATAGATGTATTTAATATTATATCTGTCACAATTTTTTGTGGGAAGATTTTCAATTCAACAAGGGGCCTACTGGCTATAAGATTACTTCTGGGTATAAAAGTGAAGGCCTCGGCATGGTTTTGGCGTAGGTTTTACATGGAATGCACCCTGAAGAAGATATTACTAGATTCTTAACTTGTATATATATATATATATATATATATATATATATATATATATATATATATATATATATATATATATATATATATATATATATATATATATATATATATATATATATATATATATATATATATATATATATAAAACAAAATAGGAAAAAATGACAATGTCTCTAGCCAACAGATTATTTTAAAAACCAAATATTTGAAAAACTCCTGTTTCCTTCTTCAGTGGTATGAAGTTAAATGGCTAGAAGATAACAGCGATGATAGCTTGCACGTTAACACATTTCAAAGAGCGCCAAAAATAAATGCACGTAAAATAGTAGCGCTAAAAGGGAAAAGCGCAGAAAAAACCCACAAAAAACAAACAAACAAAACCTGGCGCCAAAATGCGCTGAGGCACAAAAACAAGAGAAGGATTAATGAGACGAAATGGAAGTGGAAACATTTTCCCTAAAAACAGAAAAAGGAGAAAGATAAGACAGGTCTTTATTAAGTCCATGGATGTGGCTCTTAGTTTTAATCATAAATTTCAATTCAAACAACTTTCTGTCTTCCGTGCTTCTAAAGTTCCCCCTGATGAGAACCACCTTCAAATGTTCCAACTTATGTCTAGGCAAATTAAAATGCCCTGCCACGGGATAACCCTCACTGTCACCATCGAAATCGCGAATAGACTGCTTGTGGTTATTGAACCTCAATCGGAAAGAGGTTCCAGTCTCACCAATGTAAGAAATTTCCGGACATTTCGAACATATCACGCAGTAAACCACGTTAGAAGAATCACAGGAAAAAGTTCGGTTTGATCACGTTATTCCTCGGGAGAGATACCGTCTCATCCGTGACTATGTGCATGCAGATTTGACAACGCGGCTTCCTGCAGGGTTTATTGCCTCGCCCAGGCATCCTGCGCGATATGTTGGAACGTACCAACAAATTCCTAAGACTCGCGGCTGCTTTAGTGCCTCAACCGGTGGTGCAGAGAAAATTCTTCCAACCTCTGGGCGTGTTTCAATATCCCCATGACGATTTAATACACTTCAAGAGAGGCTGTATCTGTGTACTGTGCGAAACTACGAGGGAATCGTGCGGTCTTAGTCTTGATCCGATACTCTAAAAGCTCACTGCGATTGACAGGAATAACCTTGTCCATGAATTTCCTTAACAGTTTCAAGGGATAGCCCCTTTTAAGAAAGTGCCCTGACATAACGTTAAGTTGGATCTTGAGATCAAGAGGTCAGAACAAATTCTCTTAAGACGAAGAAACTGGCTATAAATGATAGATTCCTTAGTGTGTTGGGGATGATTGCTATTATAAACTAGGTAAGCATGACTATCAGTGGGCTTGGTGTATAAGGAGGTAACCAATGAACCCTCACGGATTTTGACCAGAACATCCAAAAAAGATAATTCATCCCGGGAAAAATCATAAGTAAACTTAATGGACGGGTGATACGTATTCGCGAAACCAATAAATTCCCGCAACGAAACCTCGCCATGCTGCCAAATCATAAAGATATCGTCGATATAACGGACATAAAAGGAAGGAGAGAGTGTGGAAATGTTTTACATGACGTAACTAAGAGTGATGTTGAGAAACTTATCCCACCTAACCCCAAAACCGGTATATTCTATACTTTACCTAAAATACATAAGTTGCAAGGTATTCTTGAGAGAACGGTACCTGAGTCAGACAGGTCCCATATAGGTAGCAATCTAGTCTGCCTTTGTCGTGATTATAGTGTTATCCCACC
>JAIGNY010003604.1:242500-247500 GCA_020152595.1 Chiridota heheva
GACCAATCAATTAAATATCCGGTTAATGAGGCAGCAGAGTTTCTCCTGCAGCTATGGTACTGCTGTAAAATAAGTTGAGGATGCCTCTACAGTTATGTGCCTCAGTTTTAAATATATGTAGCCATTTGAATCTGAATTATTACTTTGTGATAATAAAAGTGGTAAGTAAATGTGCAAAAGTAATTGGTGAAAAATTTTGATACTGTTAGAAATTTTTCTGAAAATACCAGTTATGACATTTACAAATAGACTCAGTAAATATTGAGAAAGTCTGACATCAATAAATCTGAATATGTGCAGCACCACATGAAATTAACAAGGTGTAGTCCCTCTCACCAGGTGTAATAAAGGTGTAGTCCCTCTCACCGTGTGTAATATAATTGATTTATTACTTTTTTCTAGGAAATACTTAACTCAATAATTGGTTAAAGAACTATTGTTTTCATACCATACTAACTCTATGTCATGGATGTTTCCTTTTCTAGAGGAAACTTTCAACATTTTAGCTTACAAAATGTAGAAAATTGCCTGTTTTTTTGGAAAAGTTGTTGTAGTTCATTATTATTGTCAATCTGATGAAAGCAAAGTATTATTTTTTCTGTGTAAAGTGGAAGCTGAAATATACTTAAGCCCACTTGTTTACTAAAGTCATATCTTTACAAAATTTATATATGTGAACGAAAATGTACATTATTTGGAACAGATCTTTGCCCCTACCTACCAGACCTGGACTATGCTGATGATATTACACTACTTGAAAGAAGTGATAGCAGAGGGAACCTACTCCTACGTTCAGTTCAAAAAGCTGGTGGTGAAGGTTGGACTGTCTGTCTTGGCACCCAAATCTATTGGAATGGGCATTGGAAACACTGCTGGTACATCCTGACATAGACGATGTACCACTGAAGACAGAAGATCACTTTCGGGCTCTGGAGTCCACCATCATGTCAAATAAAAGGCTAGTCAATGAGCTCAGTGTAAGCACTGGCAGAGCGTCATCTTTCAATGGCCAACTGTCCAAGGTCTGGAATTGTAAAATCAGCCTCAAGACTAAATTTCAAATATACAAAGCTGTTGTCATCTCTATACTCCACTATGCTGCAGAGACTTGGACTGCTACCCTGACTGAGGAAAAGTGACTTAATGCCTTTGACTTCTGATGTCTTTGCGACATTCTCAAAATCAAGAGGTTCCAACATCAAAAATCAGAAACAGAACTGGTCAACCTCCGGCATCTCTTATCATGAAGAAGTTGCGTCTGAGATGATATGGGCACATTGTTCATATAGACAAGGCTCCATACGAACATTGTTTGTATGAACAGAAGTTACAGAACTCTTCTGGAATGGAAATTAGAATCTGTGGGAGGGAAGCGAAAGAGGGTAAGATGTAGGACCCGTTGGATGTTGTAGTGCGTGATGCTGAGGTGGGGTGAATTGAGACGAAGGATTTGCAACCTATTGCACGAGATCAAAAAGAATGGAGGAATGTGCTTGCGCAGTTGACGTTGTAAATGCCATGTTACCGGAGTGAGTGAGTGTTTACTAAAACCTGCCCCAACCCATCTCCATCCCCTGCTCCGTGGCCGTAATTCACCTTTACAAAGTGGGAAGCAGCTGGGCAGTAATTTTCCTTCACAGAGTGAGGGGCAACCTTTTTATAAGTTAAGAATTTATAGTGGAAGAACAAGTCTCCCTGTCTCTATACCACAGAAATTGCGGCCATGCCCGGTCTGTACGTTAATGTAACCACTGAACTGAACCTCTTTAACTGTATTACCCAACAAGTGTATGGGGCGTGCAGTTTGGTATACATAATTACACCAAAATCCGAACAAGTCTGAGATGCCAGATGACGCATGATATCAGGAAACAAACTCATCAACAATTTGACTCTTAGAGTCATTCCTAGAATAATGAGCAAATGTGTAGGTAGTGGCGTCCCAAGAGATGTTCTTTTGGGGCACAGCAATTGAGTCAAGAAAATGGGGGCACTAAAAATGTGCCGCCACTGCACAATGTTGCACATAACAGCATAGGGTCCTGGCCCCCAAAGGGCCTATCATAGGGTCCATGGGCAAAGCCCTTGTTGTGGTAGGGGTCCAGGGGGCAAAGCTTAGGAAGTTCAAAAATTAAATTGATGAAAAGAAGACAATTTTATATTCAAATGTTAAAATAAACTCGAATAAGCATTTGTCAGTGTTACCATTTCTAAACAACACCCTAAAAATTTAAAAAGGTCTCCAAAAAGTACAAAGTAAAGAAAAATGTCACCTGCATGTCTTGCTGGTAGTATACCGCCAATTATTTTGCCAAAATTTAGCCCAATGTTACAAGAAAAATAACTTTCTCAGTCAAAACATGCACTTTTTCCCTCTTGAAAATGTTGCGCCCTAAATACGCCTATACATGCATGAAATCTTTAGTGCAACTTACAAACTATGAAGTCAGGCACAAAACTATAGTGCATTTGTAAATTTCTGGTATTTTTTTGCAATAAATTGGTGAAATCTGAAGCAAATTTCGAAGTTTATCAAACAAAATTATTAAAACACTGACCAAAATTTGACTTCTTTTATTAGGCCTAATGTAAAATTTAGAACATGATATAACTAATTATTTTAAGAAATCATCTATAAAAAAAGTGCCCTTCTGAGAGAGGACAATCTTTGAGAGAAGGACGGTGTTCTTTCAAATGTTGAAAAACATTTCTTTTAGATTTTATGTAAATTATTTTTTCATTGAATTGTTGAAGAAGGTAATATAAATATCCTGAAAGAGACTAAAATTTTATGTGCTTTCACGTAATTTTTTTTTATATATAATTGTCCCTAAAGACAACGTTGGGGCCCAAAAGCTCTACATTATGATATTGAACTTTTTCAATACTGAAAAAGCAATACATCAGCCATGGCCATACGGGACCATCTTACTCAGTTAAGGGAGCGGTGACTTTTTGCCCGACTCAAAAACCTCTTACGATGGTAGCATAGCAATGAATCTGTGAATAAACGATTAATTTTAAGCAATGTTTTTATCAGTTTTTGGCTTTTATTTATTTTATTTTTTGGGGAGGGGGTGGGTAGCTTTCGGAAACAGAAAAAAACAAACATTCATTTTCGGGAAGTTTCTTTCATTTTCGGGCCTGCCAGGTTGTTCGATTTTTGCGAAACTTAGCGAACAAATTTGGCCAATTTTCGGAGAATTTTTAGGGACTTTCCTTAATTTACGGGAAATTATTTTCGATTTTTGAATAATTTCAGAGCAATTTTATTCAGTATTTGGGAAATTTACTTCATTTTGCTTTCTTTAGTTTAACGGGCAATTTTCTTCATATTTTGGATATTTCCTTCATTTTTGGGCAGGTTTTTTGATTTTCGCAAGGTTTATGGACAATTTTCAGGAAATTTCCTTCATTTAACGGGCAGGTTTTTTTTATATTTTGGGCCAATTTTGGGAATTTTTTCTTCTTCAAGTTTTGGAAACTTTAATTATTTTCCAGACAATTATCGGAACATTTCCAGGCAGGTTTTTGATTTTGAGGAAATTTTCTTTAAGTATTAGGAAATCTAGCTGAGTGGGGCATAATTCCGACAAATCACTGATCAAAAGAGTACATTTTACAGTTTTACCTCTCTGACTGACTGTAAGATCGGTGTCCAAGTATCATATTGTCATCATCATGCCGAGTCTGGAGGGCATAGCCCAAATATCTCAGAGCCAAGTCGGACATGATTCTGCCCGATTCGCAAATTTTTTGGCCAATTTTCAAGAACTTTTCCTCAATATTACGAGCTTTTCTTGATTTCCGGGAAATTTTTTAGAAAATGATTTTGCCCAAGTAAGATGGGTATTACGCAGACAGGGTAGATATCTTTCCCCTCCACCCCCTCCACCCCCTCCTCCGTCACACACACGCTTAAATGACGGCCATGACATCAGCCTACCGTTATTTCCCCGCCCGATTATAATTAGCAAAAACTCGTTCAAAAGGACAATCCTTGACATGCCTTCCCATCTTTATTGCAAAGTTCAAAAAGTGCTCCAGATAAATTTGAGTTTTCTTTCAGAAAATTTACTTATATGACTATTATTATGACTGACCTTGTTATTGACAGATAGAAACAAAAATACAAACATTTGCTATGTGCAAGCGACCCAAACTTATTTCATGATAGTATCAATTTATATGGTGAGGGTATCAACTTATATGGCGGGGGTATCAACTTATATGGCAAGGGTATCAACTTATATGGTAAGGGTATCAACATATATGGTGAGGGTATCAACTTATATGGTGAGGGTATCAACGTATATGGTGAGGGTATCAACTTATATGGTGAGGGTATCAACTTATATGGTGAGGGTATCAACTTATATGGTGAGGGTATCAACTTATATGGTGAGGGTATCAACTTATATGGTGAGGGTATCAACTTATATGTTGAGGGTTTCAACTTATATGGTGAGGGTATCAACGTATATGGTGAGGGTATCAACTTATATGGTTAGGGTATCAACTTATATTGTGAGGGTATCCACTTATATGGTAAGGGTATTAACTTGTATGGTGGGGTATCAACTTATATCATGGAGGTACAAACATGAAAAATACAAACAGAAAGTCCTCCAATCCAGACGCAAATTAAATTCGATCATTAAAGAAGATCTAACCCAGGCAAACAACAAACTCTTATACCAAGCTCAGAAACATTAAAAGGCAAACATTAGACGGGTGCATAAAAGCTCTGGTAAAATCAGCAAGAAACTAAAATCAAGACAACTTTGCGGAATGGTTGAAATGTAGATTACATGTATATGAATAATCATACGGTTTTAATGAGCTTGAGCTTAGAAGACCGTTTGAAGATCGTTGGCAAATTTACATATATATACAATTTTAAATATATATATATATAAATATGTATATATATATATATATATATATATATATATATATATATATATATATATATATATATATATATATATATATATATA
>JAIGNY010003604.1:252500-435511 GCA_020152595.1 Chiridota heheva
GGGAGGGAGGGATGCATGGCATTCGGGGGGAGGAGGGATGCATGGCATCAGGAGGGATGCATGGCATCAGGGAGGGGAGGAGGGATGCATGGCATCAGGGAGGGGGGAGGGATACATGGCATCAGGGAGGGAGGGGAGGGATGCATGGCTTTAGGAGGGAGAGAGGGAGGGAGGAATGGCATCAGCATCAGGGAGAGAGGGAGGGGATGGATGGCATCTAGGGGAGGGAGGGAGGAATGGATGGCATCAGGGGAGGGAGGAAGGGAGGACTGGATGGTATCAGGGAGGGAGGAAGGGAGGACTGGATGGTATCAGGGGAGGAAGGAGGGAGGGAGGAATGGATGGCATCAGGAGGGAGGGAGGAATGGATGGCATCAAGGTGGGAGGGAGGAATGGATGGCATCAGGGGGAAAGGAGGAATGGATGGCATTAGGGAGGGAGGGAGGAATGGATGGCATCAGGGAGGAGGGAGGAATGGATGGCATTAGGAAGGGAGGGAGGAATGGATGGCATCAGGGAGGGAGGGAGGAATGGATTGTATCAGGGGAGGAGGGAGGAATGGATGGCATCAGGGAGGGGGGGGAGGAATGGATTGTAACATGGATAAATGGCATTGGGAAGGAGGGATGGATGACATCTGGGAGGTATGGATGGATGACATTGGGGATAAGGATGGATAGCATTAGGGAGGGAGGGATGGATGGCATCGGGATGGATGGGTGGATGCATTGGGGAAGGAGAAAGGGGTGAGTGGCAATGGGGGAGGGAAGGATGGATGGCATCACGGAAGGAGGGATGGCATCACGGAGGGAGGGATGGCATCACGGAGGGAAGGATGGCATCATGGAGGGAGGAATGGATGGTTGGCATCATGGAGGGAGGGAAGGATCTTATCAGAGTGGAACAAGTGGATGGCATTGAAGGGGGATAGATGACTTTCATGCGGAATTCATCAATTTATAGACATTTCATACTTACTGCTACAGTAATTGCAGTGCCTATTAGATGTATGTCATCATTTGATAAATAGTCATTATTCAAAAGTAAATAAATGAGATGTGTTTACAAGCAAAGCCTCACACCTGCACACACACCCATACCCACACACACACACCAACACCGCTGCATAGGTTCCTGATGCTATTAGCATCAGAACCAAAAATGAAGAGCTTGTTATCAAATTTCTCTCATTGGAAGTTACAGGATACAAGTAACTGCTTACCTCCTTCAAGTTGTGCACTCCCTTGCAGCTTCTAATAATCAAGCATGATGTCATTTTGACAGCTCTAATTAATAATCAAAGCTTAAATCTTGCGTCTCTTAAAGGGAAGAGCAACGTACGATTTTCAATGATTTATAACATGTCATGGCAGCTTAATTGAAATAAATTTGAATATTTTAATAACTACAATGCAAATATTATAATGGTAACTACAATGCAAATACTGTACCGGTAACTACAATGCAAATACTGTACCAGTAACTACAATGCAAATACTGTACTGGTAACTACAATGCAAATACTGTACTGGTAACTACAATGCAAATACTGTAATGGTAACTACAATGCAAATACTGTACCAGTAACTACAATGCAAATACTGTAATGGTAACTACAATGCAAATACTGTACAGGTAACTACAATGCAAATACTATACCAGTAACTACAATGCAAATACTGTACCGGTAACTACAATGCAAATACTGTACCAGTAACTACAATGCAAATACTGTAATGGTAACTACAATGCAAATACTGTGCCAGTAACTACAATGCATATATTGTACCGGTAAATACTGTACCAGTAACTACAATGCAAATATTGTACTGGTAAATACTGTACCAGTAACTACAATGCAAATATTGTACCGGTAAATACTGTACCAGTAACTACAATGCAAATACTGCACTGGTAACTACAATGCAAATACTGTAACTACAATGCAAATACTGTACTGGTAACTACAATGCAAATACTGTACCAGTAACTACAATGCAAATACTGTACCGGTAACTACAATGCAAATACTGTACTGGTAACTACAATGCAAATACTGTAACTACATTGCAAATACTGTACTGGTAACTACAATGCAAATACTGTACTGGTAACTACAATGCAAATACTGTAACTACAATGCAAATACTGTACCGGTAACTACAATGCAAATACTGTACCTGTAACTACAATGCAAATACTGTACGGTAATTACAGAAAGATTTTGAATGATTTATACCATTTCCATTTTTTGTTTTATTATCCCTTCAGGTACAACAAGCTCAGTCGTCATATTAGAACATTAGCGGACAAAATAAAGAAGCTTGATGCAAAGGATCCATTCAGAATACAGGCAACTTCACAGCTTTTAGAAAAATTGTAAGGGTGGAGATGATTTTTTCATAACTAAAGTCATGCAATCATTTTTATGCACAGTAGTTTTCTTTTATTTAGAGTGTAATTAAGGTACATGGGCAAATCATGTAAAAATATTATACCCCATCTCAATAATTAAACAAAAAATATCAATATAGAAAGAGGCGATTAAATTTCAAAGAAATATTCTAAATTTGGATCTTGCATTTGCAAGTATGACATCACACTGTACACTGTGAAGTTTTTTTTCAATTGACACACACTTTTGAAAACTGAAATGTAAAAAGTATTTGAAATGGAATTGCCATTAACATAGTTTTTACACCAGTTTGTTTGTTTAAAACGTCTTTAATCATGAAAATAAAAAAATCACAGAAATATTTTTTTTTTTTTACATTCCATAAATTCTGTAATAAACTATGTATTCATTGAAAATGAAATACAAATATTAATTACCCAGATTAAAGAAGTCATTGAAATCATTAATTTATGGAAAGAATGAATGGTGTTGTTATTTGTATCATCTTCATGAATAAACTTCATTTACATTTAAGGTATGCTATGGGACTGGTGCCAACCAAGCGCAGTTTGGCCAACTGTGCAGAAGTAAGTGCATCCTCCTTTTGCCGAAGACGTCTTCCAGTGGTTATGGTCAGACAGAAGATGTCAGAATCAGTTGAAAAAGCAGTTCAGTTTGTGGAACAAGGACATGTGAGGGTCGGACCTCAGCTTGTTGTGGACCCTGCTTTTGTTGTCACAAAGTGAGTTTTGTGTAAATATTTCAGAATACAGAGTAGCTGAGTACAGCAGTCTTCAAATTTTGTGAAAAGCTTAGTTAATTTTGATTCCGAGTTGTGGCTTATCAGAATTCAAATTAGTTATTAATCTTAAATTAGTCTTAATCTCAAGGGAGTGCAGCAGTGCAGTGGTTAGGGCGTAGTGCTCGTACTCAAAAGGTACTGTGATCGAATCTCAGCTTTGCTGTGTCCTTGAGCAAGACACTTTAATATCTCATTTGCTCCAGTTCTCTCAGCTGTGAAATGACTACCAGTTTCAGCTGGGGAATTAACCTGTGATGGACAGGTGTTCCATCCAGGGGGAGTCAAGTACCCTCATCCACTTAGTACCAAGAAAATCGGGTATTTACACAAGGCTTGCTTGATGAGATTTAACTAACTTAGCTTGATTAATGTACAATATTGTCATAGGTATGTAGTAAGTTAATTTTCTACTCTCTGTATATTATTTTATGAACTTAATGATTGCAAATTGTGTTCTATGTTTGTGCATGGACATAATGCAATATGATAGAGTCAAGTAGCTCAAAAAAGACCAAAGGAAAACTGTATGCATTATAAGCATGTTTGTACCTGTTTGTACAGTTGTAATTGTTTTCATCAGCACTAGAAAAGATGGAAGGAAGTGAATCGGTTTATTGTCATGTACTGCTGACTTTTTTCTCAGGAATATGGAGGACTTTGTGACTTGGACTGATACGTCAAAGATCAAGAAACACATCATGGAGTACAATCAAGAGGTTGGTCCAGTCTTCTTTATTTTAGATTCTTTTAAAGGATTGGTGAAGTGTTCTCACTTGTTTATTTTATTTATTCAATTCAATTTATTCACATGAAGCTAGGCCACTGGTCTGTCACAAAGTACACAGCATGAGTATAGTGCATTGTGGTTGGTTAACACAAGTATGCAAATCATACTAAAAACCATATCTCAATTTGTTTCTTAGTCTGGTATAGAACTCAATATGTCCACAGACCTGTATTGCATGCAAAATAGATAATGAAACACACAGACTTAATAAGGTTCTCTGAGCCTTACAGCAAAAGTTATTTAAGACATTGAATATCAGAGTATTTGTAATAATAGTAATAGGCAGTGGTGTTGGACTGCCCATCTTGCCCTAGAGTAAGGGGGACAGGAGGTGCCCTATTGAAAGTGAAGCAAACAGGAAAAACAAGGTGCCCTTTTGAAAGTTGAGGGTGGACTGAGGCAGGAGACGATCTTTTGAAAGTTACATGAAATTTTTCTAGGTCATTCTTAAAGCTTAAAAACAAATAGAAATCCACTCACTCACAAATCATACATAGTACACACAAAATGTAACTTACATTTAGTATTCATTTGACACAATTAAAGCACTGTCATTTACCAAGGTACCTGACATTGAGGGCAGCGCATGATGGGAGGGGGCACGTCCCCAATAATATTCAAAAGCCTAGGCCTTTAAGCCTATTCGCTCAATGGGGATTTGCCAACATTGGTCTGGCTCTCTAATTTCAAACTCATAGGTGGGGTGGGTGGGGGAAAATCATGCTAAGATACACAAAATCACCACACAAAAAGTATACATTTGGAAAACAGTGAGGATGGGCAAGTGCCCCCCCCCCCTTCCCCTCCTTTAAATTCTGCCATGATGCTCAAACTTGATTTTATGTACCCTAGGAACTGGGGGTTGGGTGCACATGCCCCACTATTAAGAACAGGACAAATGAAAAGAAAATTAAATTCATTACCAACCCTTTTTTTATAGTTTTAGTGCATGAAAAATGATATTTTTATGCCATTCATAAACTTCTATTTTGAAGGATGTACGCCCTAAGTTTTGCAAAAAGTCCACACAAATAATCCTGCTTATTACATAAAGGACAAACAGAATGATAAAGAAACAGAAATTTAAACAACAGGCAACAAGAAACTCTTTGCAATTGTAAATGTGACTTTTCAAAAGCTTCCTCTTGTGACAACCATTCTTTAAATTGAAAGGTATACTCTCAATGAACATATAGCTGGGAAAGACATTGGCTCAATTGTTTTAGAATGCATTAAAAATCATCTTAGTAGCAAACAATTTCATTCAAAAAATCAGTCACACAGTGACCATTTTGAAATCTCTGGCAGCAATTTGCATATTTTATGCAAATTTTGTGATGTATTACAGGGCAACCTTGGTGTTTTCTTTTGTAAATCCTTTTGTTTTTAAATGTCAGCATAATTCTTTGAAGCAGAAGCAGCAAATTTTGACCAAACGTTTTTCTCTACTTAATTTGAAATGTGTAAAATTGAAAAAAAGAGCCAATTAGATCTTGTGTTGCATTCAATGGACAGCATCGCAAATTTCCGTTATGATAATAGAAACTCATGAAATTTGGATTAGCTAGAATTTTGAAAGAAAACAAAAGCTTTAATTATGCTTCAATCATATTTAAAGTCATTTAATTAGAATTGAATGCTCTTTGTTATAGCAGAACTGCAGGAAAATTAGAACATTTTTTCCAAGCTACCTTGGTAGGAGAGCTGTTTTAAAGAAGGAGAAACATTTAGTTATGAAAATTGTTTTGCATGGAATGATGGAATTCACAGACTTTGAAATGTACTTGAAAATTGTTCGCTTTGATTTTGAGTAACCTCCGAGGTCTGGTGGTCATAGCATCAACTTGCATGTTAGAGCTCCCAAATTCGATTCTTGGTAGGTCTTCACTCACCAGTGCTTCACAACTGGTGTTTATCAAACAGCTGTGAATATCTATATGTACATAACCTAGCTGATTTGGTTTTTGGTAAATTGATTTTTTGAAGAAAAAAAATTCATATTATAATTTTGATTTGCATTTTTCAGAGGGATGATTTTGATTTCATGTGAAGAAGATAGTCTGTCAGTGATCCATGTTCCATCAGTGATCCACAAAGTCGTATGCTGCATCTGAGGCTCATCGACATGAAGATGTACAAGACCAGATGGGTCAAAGCTTACAGCTTGTCAACTGCAAAGATATCTGCTGTGCTGAATTATTGATATGTAAACTTAATAGGGAGTGAATTGATGCCTTGCAATAGGGCAAAGGAATTATCTTCTCACTTTCAAAATTTTCTAGAAATTTTTAATATAATTTTGCACATTTGGAACAACACAATATATAATTATTTTCAATCTGTTGAGATCCAAAAAAAGATGTGTATCTTGCATTTGCTGCATTAACTGCATGTAGTGCTTCTTGTATATATTATGTAATATTTTCTTCCAGGAAAAAAATAGCACCGACAAAAGTTTACGATTTTTGGTAGAGAACTGCCTTTCATGTTTTTATTGCACACAAAGATTCACACACTTAATATTTTCAGGAGAAATAAAATCTTTTTTTTTTTTTTACTAACTAGTAGGTGGGGCTTAATGTAAAAATCTTGAAACAAGTGCATGATTGTTTTGTTTCATATTTGAGTGTAATAACATTTTATTTTTTCAAAATGGATTTTTATTGTCAAAATGGACTGGAATAAGCCTTCATATTACCATTATTACTCCCTTTTTTGATACTTAATCAACAATGTACCAGAAAAAGCAAACACATTGGCTAAATTGTTTTTTTTGTTAGTAGCAAACAATTTCATTAACCAGTAAAAAAAGTGTTTTGGATTTGCATAATTGTAATGTGAGGTTTTATTCCAGCAATCCATTTTCAATAAATCCTTTTGTTTTTAGATGTCTATCATAATTCTTTGAAGTCCATTTTGAAAAATAAGTGACTAAGATTTAGGAAAGAGTCATTGTACATATGATGTTAACTGGTGTGTACATGTTCATGGTGTAAAATCATTGAGTTTCATTAATATACATAGTTGGAGGGGTTTAATATGTTTTTGCTGAAAAGGGCCTATAAACATGGTATCTCAAGGACGGTAAGCTGGATTTTATGTCACATTTAGTACACAGATAGCCTATGGTCTGTAGATGTGTCCTATTGTTTCTTGATAGTGATGTCTTGCATATTAATGAGTAGGCGGGACTTAAAATCTTGTAATGCTCTTATTTTGACAATCACATGTCTGTTTTGTTTCTTTTTTATAGTAATGATGTTAGCTAGTGTGTACATTGTCATTGTATAAAAACGTTGAATTTCATTAATATGCATAGTGGGTGGGGCCTAATATGACTGCTGAAAAGAGCTTGTAAACATGATGTGCCCTATTGTTTTTAGTTGTGATGTCATGCATATTATTAAATTGGCAGGCTTAAAGTGATAAATGAGCAACTGTATGTCCCTTTTGCATCATACTAGGCATGATAATTTTGTAAGTTATTCATGATTTGTACATATGTTCTAATGTGGCAGTGATGTCATGAATATTAATGAGTAGGCTGGGCTTACTGACATTCTTGAAATAGGATAAAGGTGCAACCATTTGTGCATCATACTTGCTATGGTAATGTTAATGTGCAAATGCTAATATTGTCAACATTTTTATTGATCTGCATGGTGGGTGTGGCTTATGAATAAATATGGAACAATGATATTTTATGATATGCAATGACATGACAATTAATACAAAATTTGTAAATCAATCATCATACAAAAAAAAAAAACAGCATGGGAACCACAAAACCTTTTGGTTCTGGTTGAATAAAGCTTTTGACAGTGATACAAAGCTGGTCTAGACTTATTTTTTAAATGGTGTGTCAGTGGTATGAAAATCATGCACCCCAGATCAGATTCTTGCCCTCACTTGAGATTATTTCACCCCTATATGAGATTCTTGCCCTCAAATGAAAT
The DNA here is from genome assembly GCA_020152595.1 of Chiridota heheva. Lineage (NCBI taxonomy): Eukaryota > Metazoa > Echinodermata > Holothuroidea > Apodida > Chiridotidae > Chiridota > Chiridota heheva. Next base: position 260,441 of record JAIGNY010003604.1, read on the forward strand.
TCTTGTACCCTATATATAAAATACTAGGGGTCTAAGATAAGATTTTTGCACCCTTAAACTAGATTCTTGCCCCACAAGAGGTTCTTTCACCAGTTCTTTCCCTCACACGAAATTCCAGCACCCCGTAGGGAAATTTGGCACCCACAGATGAGATTCTTATCCCGTAGGGAAAATTGGCAACCTCAGATGAGATTCTTGCACCCTTCGATGAGATTCTTACTCCCACATGACATCATTGTACCACCCCATATATGAGAATCTCTCTTCAGATGAGATTCTTGCACCCTTAAATGGGATTCTTGTACCCCTATATGAGATTCTTTCCCCACATTTGCACCCCAAAGATTAGATACTGGAATCCCAAGATGAGATACTAGAATCCCAAGATGAGATTCTTGATCCCTTTGACTAAATTCTAGCCCCACATGAGACTTTTTCAACCCCAGATGTCAGTGATATTCTTTTCCTCCTGTGATATTCTTGCTCTCCCACATATCCAACATTTTCATTAGAAAATTCTTGCACCATAATTTGACATTCTTTCCCCACATTATATTCTTGCACCACTCCATTGATGCAGTTCTTTCTTCAGATGAGATTATTGCACCTTTAAGAGGAGATTTTTATACTCCATAGATGAAATACTGGAGCCACAAGATGAAATTCTTTATTCTTGCACCTCCAGACTAGATTCTTGCCCCACATGAGATTCTTGCACCAGTTCCTGCCCCATATGAGGTTCTTGCACTCACTAGGGATATTCTAGCACCTTCACATGATATTCTTGCCCCCACATGAGAATCTTGCAGATGAAAGTCTTTCAGCGGATGAGATTCTTGCACCCTTAGATGAGACTACCTCACATGAGATTCTTGCACCGACAGATAAGATTCTTGCACCGACAGATAAGATTCTGACACCCACATATAAAGTTCTTTTGCCACAGATTCTTGCACCACTCCATTGATGAGATTCTTTTCTCTGTGATGATATTCTTGCACCCCAAGACAAGATTCTTGCCCCTACATGAGATTCTTGCACCAAAGATGATATACTGGAGCCACAAGATGAACTTCTTGCACTCCAGACTAGATTCTTGCTCCACAAGAGACTATTGCACCACCTCGTAGATGAAAGTCTTCTGCGGATGAGATTCTTGCACCCGCCAGATGAGATTCTTGCACCCTCACATGAGATTCTTGCACCGCCAGATGAGATTCTTGCACCCTCAGATGAGATTCTTGCACCCTTAGATGAGATTCTTGCACCCTCACATGAGATTCTTGCACCGCCAATGAGATTCTTGCACCCTCGTATAAAATCATTTCCCCATTAGATTCTTGCATTCGATGGATGACATACTGGAACCCCACTAGATATTCCTGTACTGCCACCCCATATGAAAATTCTTGCACCATGGCATGAGATTCTTTCCCCCACATGATATTATTGCACCACCCCATAGATGAGATTCTTCTTGCGCTCCTAAATGAGATTTTTGCCCACACATGAGATTCTGGCACCCCTTGATGAGATTCTGGCATCCCTAGTGACCACCAGATGATTTTTGCACCACCATATAAGCTCTTGCATCAGCCTATACTGTAGATAAGATTCTTTCATCCAGATGAGATGCTTGCCCCGACATGAGATACATGCACAGCCAGATGAGATTATTGCACCACTAGATAAGATTCTTGCGCCACGAGATTAGATTGGTTCGGATGGCACTTTCCGTCCTTCATCGGAGATGTAAAGCCGGGCGGTCCCTGATGGTAGTAGTTACACCCATTGCCTGGTTTCTAAACACTTGTCGAAAAGAGCAGGGTGTTAACCCGGTGTTCATCTACTTCCCATCCTGACAAATTTCTGGGGTTCACACTGAATACACAAGTCATTTTGACCTTACGTGTACTTTCCTGGCTTATGCCTAAAAAACACGGCAACAAAACTAACGATTACGCTGGTCGTAACATCACTTAAACTTACTGAAGGGAATCGCCTTTTAAAACATGACTTATATTCGTGTTTCTGTGCCTTAACATCACTTAAACTTACTGAACAGAATGTTTAAAACAACTAAATTCGTGTTTCTGTCGCTCGCATAATGTTTCTGGGCAACATAACCCCCTCTGGGCAAAGGAAACTCCAGGCTCTGGGTGATGTGATGTTTTATACGGTTTGCAAGGTAATTACATGAATTATGACATTTAATGCATTTTAATTGCCACATTTCTGGTGACGCTGGAATCGGGGCTGTAAACTCTTATACTTAATGTGTTTACAATGTAAGTTTACAATTTAAGGTGACTTATTTCACTTAAATCCCATTTTTATGGCGACGTAAACGCAGGGCTCCGTGTGACATAAATTCCACGTTTAACATATTTTACAGAGTATGGATGGACTTTAAAGTAACTGAATTCCATTTAAATCCACTTTGTTTGTCCACATAAACACTGGGTGGCGTAAACTCCCATGTTTAACTTGGTTTACATTGTAATTATATGAATTATGACATTTGCCCATTTCTGGGGATGTAATCACCGTGCTCTGGGTGGTAAAGTGAAAAACTAAAAAAACAAGATTATTGCACCCAAATAAGATTCTTGCCCCCATGAAATTCTTGAACCACAAGATGGGATTATGTCACCCACATGAGATTCTGACACCCGTAGATGTGATTCTTGCACCCCTATACACAAAATCGCCACACAAAAAGTATATATTTGGAGAAAAAAGTGGGGACTGCACAAGCCCTTCCCCTAATCCTATGTATGAGATTCTTGCTCCTCCAGATGATATCATAGATGAGATTCTAGCCACTTGAGGAAGTAACAATTACTTGCCAGGGAATTACCCCAATATGTGCTTCATATCCTGTGTACATCTACAAGGATCGTATAGAAGATCTTAGATTATTAGAGGGGCCTAGACGAGACGCATAGCCTGCATTTCATATGACATTTGTTTATCTTAAAATATATCAACTTGTTATATACTTTGTACATTATTTTATTTGTTTATTGTAGGGGGAGTGGGAGGGGGTATGGTCCCTCCGGGCCCATTGGCTCCTACGACCCAACTTCCCAAAATATCCTTTTTCTTCAGATAAATACAAAGTTTCTTCCACTCCATATTCAGCTAAAAGAAGATTTTCCTGCATCACCCAGATGTCGGGGAACGGTTTGAATGTAACTTCTTATAATTTATTTTCACTCCCAAGAGTTTTGTCCCAATGTAGAATCATCAAGGAATTTCCATCATTGAGGTGTCCAAGAACATGTGTTTGTACGTCCTTGGGTGTAGCGTACATAGGGAACGCGTAACTAAAAGACTTTAAATTAGGTGATGATTGTTAATTTCTCCGACAAACGAAGTACAAGAATATGCAATTATATATACAAGTTGGTTTGGTTTTTATTAACATACTGTAGGTATCTAATTAATCACGTGCATGACTCATTCACAGGTGTCTGTTTGTCTGTTCGAACACTGAAGCCCTGCGCATTTCCTTCAGGCATTGGGTCCAGTAACAATGTGTTGTTGGGGGCCGTCGAGGGCAAAAACATTGGGAGCCCTTCGAATTTCATCATTTGACTGTTTGATAGCCAAATAATAGCTTAAATTGATCAAAATTTAGCTTACCAGATTAAGGCCCCGGGATTTAGGCAAATATGATAACTTGAGAAAATGAAAATAAATTGCGTAGAAAGGGTCACCTCTTGAAGGAGGGGGGAGGAAGGGGAAAACTTTTTCAAGTGACAAGGGCAAAAACTGCACTGGTAAATTGAGTTTCCATCAAAAGTTTTGCTAATCGGGAAATCCCCTTCAATTTTCGGGAGATTTTGGGAATTTTTAGCCGGTTTTTAAAAAAAATGGGCCAGTTTGGGAAATTTTGCCCCATTTTCAAGACATTTTATCAGAATATCAATAATTTTACCACAATTTTCAATTTTATCTTATTAATTTTTCGATTTCACCTCCCAACTTAGCAGAAAGCATGCAACCAGGAAGGTGAAATCCGTTCAGGGGAGGAGGGGGGGGGCTGTTCCTACTCCTATGAATTGCATATACTGTTAAATTGAGAAGAATAATGTAATCATCAGAGCCGCAGAAAGTGCTACGATGTCATTTAAAACGTAACTTAATCTTCACTCTGACATATGTGGTGCACTTTACATGCAGTGAGTTTATACAAGAAGTTACATATCTCAATATACATTTTTGTGTTTTTAATTATGGGAGAGTAAATAAGTTGTTGTCGTTTGGGAATTTTTTATTTTCCCAACATAGCAACTCAATCTTTTCTATATACTAGTGCATGTCCATATGCAATATAACGTTTCTGATTGATCGAAATGTTTACACAATCAACAATCATGCACCGACAAGCCAATTGATTACCGCCGCAGATGTGACGTTACCATCATCATCAGATTTGGAGCAATATAAAGATTAAGATTCATTCAAAATTTCCAAAACATTTAGTAACTTGTTCAAATGGTAAATGGTAAGCATTGGGGAGATTAAACTCGGACGACATTTCCAAACTTTAAAAAAATCTTATAAAAACAGGTGAATTCGGGTGGGCAGGCGGCAAATCTCCCGGAAGTGCTACGATGTTGATCAGTTAAAGGTCAGATTGTGTTAACGTGGATATCATAAATACGAAACAATCCAACGTTTCTGATTGGTCGCAATCACCGACCATGCACCAAACTTATTGTTTACCACCTCGGAAGTGACTCCGTATGATCAGGTTTATTGGTAAAGTTCAAGCAATTAGGTTCCCTCTTAAAGGACAGATATCGTGATAAAATAGACAGTACAAGTCAACGTTTCTGATTGGTCATACAGATACTAACATTAATCAATAACTGCTGTACGGTGATAGCACGTGGGCCACAATCGGATGTGACGTGGGCCAAATATGATAATTTTACAAATTGATCAAATATATTGATAGGTCTATGTTATGAAAATAAGCGAAATACATTATTTTGAATTCGTATTTGTCCCCCCCCTTCCCCTACTGTAATGATTGTTATTAATTGCTGACCCAACCAGTGTTGAAGCCAGGATTTTGGTTGGGGGCGGGGGAGAAGAGGAGCAATTTTGTCTCATGTTCCTCCCCTCTCCCTCCTAAGGCAAAGCAATCAAACTGAGCCCACTTCTAAGGGCAATTTTGTTTTTTATTAGCAAAACAAAAGATATGAAGATTATCCCAATTTTAACAATTTCTCAAAAAAGCCCGATTCCGGACTCCAAATTATGTCACTTTATAATATCCATCGAATCTTTCTGACTAAGTTTTGCTTATACAACATTAATATGATCCATATACCCCCGCCCTCTACCCCAAGCTCCACACGCTTATAGTTTAAAGATCCTCTATTGCGAGGTTCAAATCGCGAATCGTGGAATGACAAATACCTGTTCCAACTAACCACCATTTTCCGGCGCCTCCAGTAACATTTTAAAAATGAAATTTGGCATATTTCGATATCGACAAAACCCTGAAAATGTCCAATAAACGAAATACCAGAGAGCGTGACGCGCGTCATATAGGGCGACGTCACGCTCTCTGATAATTTCCAGTGATTATGGTCATCCACATTAGATAGCAAAGAAGTCAGCGCACGCACATAGCGGGTATTATAATGTTGTAATACGTACGTATATGCAGTGCATGCAATTAGGGCACATACTGTACTGTAGCACTAAGTTACAGCACATGTAAGAGATGTGGTGTCGATCCTCCAATTTTTCACGATAGAATGATAAAATTTGATTCTTTTCTCTCTTGTAAAACAAAGGTTTCGGAGTAGGCTCGTGTCGATCGGATAGGTAAGATTTTATAGTATGTTCTGTATGTTATTTCAATAAAATTGCAGTTTTTGGAAGGCTATTTTCTGTCTCTGCAAAGTTCAGTAGACCTACTGTAGGCTAGGCCTAAAAGCTAGATTGGAAGTTAGACTAGCCTACTTTGTTAATACAATTACTAGACGTAGGCAGTAGCCCAACGTCACTAACATGTACACTTTGTTTGTTTGTACATGATCCTCCCTACAGGAACTCGGCAAGACTCCTATATGGAGCATAGACGCCAAAGCTATAGCCTGCATAGATGTTTATCTGACTACTGCTATAAACATCTGACCGTAGTAACGCTATAGCCATTACATGACTGCTAATACTGGGTCAGACATCATCCTATGTATATACAGTACTTGTAACGGTGGAAACCGCTACATTGACTCATCATAGTCGCATCGCAGACTATTTGCGACGCACTCCTGTTTTGCGAACATTTCTTAAGAAATTCATACTTTTTTACCTCATTTATTTCAACCTGCAAAAGTTAAGCTACACAATTAAAAAAGTTTCTAGTATGTAACTCGTAATCTTAAAAGCTTGGGCACATAAAAATACATTCAATACCTATGAACTAGAACCCGTAAAAAGAAGAAACTTTCACCTACCTCGGTTGCTACCTTCTTACAATCGTGTGCGCCGAAGTGAGTGTACCTAATTATTTCAAATTCTATCAAACATTCGCTGGCGTTATATTCATTAGTACGCGTATCGGTGTTGTGCACCCTAGTTAAAACAAAAAAAAGTTCCAAGAGCGTACAGTTGAACTGAAAGGAGTGTACAATATTGACTTACATTTTTACCCATTTTTTAATAATTTCAGGATTACCGACATGTTTTAATTACATACAAGATTAAAAGCAATCGAGAAGTTAACTATATATTTTTTATGTGTCGTAAGTACAGTAATTACAGTGTGACAGGTGACGTTAATAAAAGGTGTAGTCGCGATTTTAGGACAGGCGATTTCCACGTTAAAACAGATAGGTCGGAGTCTCACTCTGTATTGCATGTACTGCGTAGCATGTAGGGCATACGGAGGGAGATTTTATTTCACTAGCATAGCAGATGCCAGTCTTGTGCGACTGGGACGGAAGTGGATGAACACCGGGTTTTCACCCTACTCTTTGCGAGAAGTGTTCAGAGAACCAGATAGAGTGTGACTGTCCTACCATCGGGACCGACAGCTTAACGTCCCCTCCGAAGGACGGCGAGCACCATTCAACCATTGCCACTTTTCTCAACAGCTGAATGAGGAGCAGGAGCTGCAAACGACGTACTTCCGCTTTGATGATCGGGGTATCTGTCTGTATAGCTGTGGAACAACTGGTTGGACCTGTCCGAGGCTTGAAGTAGGTACCTCCAACATCTCAGTTGTGTGCTCTACCAACTGAGATACCTGACTCCACTATCTAGCCCAAGGACTAGGAGATTGAATGGGAGAGCTAGGCTACATGTAACGCTAGTGAGAAGGACTCATGCATTTCTTTGTGTAAAAAACTGCACCACTTTTCGTAGCTGACACCATTTAGGCCTACTTCTAGACTACACCTCAAAACATTAAAACCTAACGTTAATGTTCACTAGAATTAGAAAGCAGCTCAGTTAGTCTGCGAAAACAATTACCTTATTCATTACAGTTTACAAAGCCAAATTCCTGAGGAAATAAACCTTTGCTATTTGGTTGCCTTCAGAGAGGAACGCTAGTTAGGCATCACTATGTAATTTGAACATACTCGAGCGAAATCCATACGCTCTGTCATGTGAGCATATATATTTGAATATCAAGCGTTCTTACAAACAAATGCCTGAAATCACAAACAAATGCTTGAAGGAGGATGGCAGGCCATCACGTTATACGCTGGCATTTTGATGGGTTATTAGGTTTAGATTTTTTTAATGATGGGCTTTTTTTTAGGGCTCATTTTCATGAGTCTGGTAACCTGTCATTTTTTTTTTCTTAACCGATATGCAGAATGATACACTTACATCAAATGCAGTGGTTTGTCTTCTGCATCACACCTTTTCCCCTAGCTCGAGAATCCTCTAGCTTTGATGGTATTAATTATACAAATACTATCCTTCAGTGTTTACGTCAATGAGAAGTTGCTTCTATTTGAATTGGCACCATCCACAGCTAGAGGCTTTAATTTAGCGAAAAACATAAATCCCTAGCTGATTTTTGATTCTTATTTAAAAAATCTCGCATTTACTGGTCATGAAAAATGCGGAAATTGCAAGAAGGCCTTAACAATCCGTAACAATAAGTTGGGAATATAATTGTGATTCTTATTTAAAAACTCTTGCATCCCTGATGGTCATGAAACTCTTAAATACAGTATTGCAAGATAATTTCTGTAAAAATCGATTCCCTGTCAAAAAGAATAATAATGAATTGAAAAACCTCCCTAAGGTGAAAAATGGGGAAAACATGGAGGAGTTTAATATTTTGAAAGCCATGTTAGACTTGCATGTAAAACACATTTGAAGAAAACGCCCATTGAAACATGGATAGGATGAAACTGCCAGTGTAATTTTCATCCAGTTCGAAGGACACTCTCTCAACGAGTTGAAAAAGTATTATGCAATTATAAAGCCACACAGGTACTTTAAAAACTCAACAAAAAATGCTGTAATTTTATAAAAACTTAATATGTGAACATCAAGAAGTTCTTACTCGGATCAATTATACCCTGAAAACTGCTTTAATTATTTCATTTAGTGCAGAAATTGTAAAAATAGTACCATTTTCAGCAGCGTAATTCTGAGTGACTTTCAAAATCTTGCCGACCCATTAACGTAACCTGCTTCCCTTGACACCTTTTCGATAAACATGCCTGTGGTTAACGTCATTTCCATTCATTAGTGCAATATATGCGTAAGGACTCTTTGGGACTCTTTGTGTATAGAGGTCAGGAGATATGCACCATCGAGCATACCTACGTAAAGCAAACACATGCTTCTTTGAATACGACTCAATAAAATCATATGTTGGTTACTTATGAATATACAAGAAATACACTTTACAAGTTTCTTTATGCCTAAAACTCCACAGACAGCACATATTGATGCTATTCAAATAAAAACTCCCCTCGTTTTGCTGTCATACGGGAAGCAAGTTTTATTGTTGGAATGCTGCTCTTGATATTTCTTAACTTCGAGATGAATTTACGTGGAAATACCAAAAAAAAGTGTCAATTTCGATGTTCCAAGGTTGAATCTCTAACAATTTGTACAAATAAAACAAAATTCACATATCTAACACCTTTAGAGTGCAAATTTTGTTAAAACGCGAAGTGGAATAATTTGGAAATAAACTGGAAATTGCAAACCGCCACCTGCGCTCACTGAAATGCCACAGGCACAGAAAATCAGGATGGAGTTCTGTTCAAGGGGCGAGTTCTGTAATAAGCAAACATGAAACAAACATGTTTGCAGCCTCTATAAAATTCATTGAGATACTTAATTAATAGATGATGAAATAACAGTTAACATATTTTTACAAGGGTATTTTCTCCTTAAATTTCAGATTTGTTGATAATCATAGTGCGATTTAAATTGATTTTGGTAATATGAAAGAACTGGAATTTCATTTTTAGGGCTTCAGTGTCTCAAATTTTCACTGGTTTTGCCCCCAAGCAGGACATTTTTGAGTATTTTTTTAATGGAATGGATGGTTAAGGTATTTACAATGCAATTTTTAAAGAGTTTTATGACCAAGGATGCATTAGTTTTTAAATAACAATTAAAAATTAACAATATTTGCGGTTTAGGGGTCATTGGAAAACATCCCTCATATTTTGTTGATTTGTGATTCCTATTTAAAAACGCTTGCATCACTGATCATGAAACTTTTTAAAATTGCAAGAGAAATTCCTTAGCAATCCATTTCCTGCAACAAATATAAAATAAATAAAAATGCAATAGAAAGTTTTTGAACTTTTTTTTGATAGGGATAGATTGGAAAGGAATTTTCCTTGCAATATTCAAGAGTTTCATAACCAGGGATGGGAAAGTTTTAAATACCACAGAAGCAAAAATCAGCAAAATTTGATGTTTTTCCTATGCAGCACAATAATTAGCATGAATATTCACAACCCACTTCACCACTTAAATCCTATTGAAAAAGACGAACCACACACTGAAGCAAAAGTTAACGGGCTACAACACGTGTCATACGAAAACTCTTATTTTTGTCTAAAAATTTAATCAAGAATACTTTGAGTCCATCTTTGGTAATCCATCAAAGAAAATTTTTGATAGCGTAATCAGAAGACAAAAGATTTCATTCTCCCTCAAAAAAGTTTTTTTTATGTAAAAATGTACATGAATACGCAGTTTGTCATGTTGTACGCGGTGGACAAGCAAATAGTGGTGGACGGAGAAGAATTTTTGGACAACTGTTTCAAAATAATGATATTTCGTGACGGTTTTAAGGTAACTTTTAAGTTAATTTAGATAAGGTATTGTCTAACAATATTTTGAACAGCAAATAATAAATAAATTTGAAGGTGTTTTCTTGTTCATACATCACATTATTTCAATATAATAAAATATTAAAAAGAATTTCAAACTTTGATTATTACTTAAAAACTACTCATGCTATTTTCAAAATTCAAAGACTTTTTAATTCAGAATTTAATGTTCTATCTTTTCGGTGATAGAACAGAAAACTGTTGTACCTGTCCGTTAACCTTTAAGGTGTGGTGTGTAACCATCACATCACACTGTCACAAGCAAGAAGTCAGAATACAGCACTTCCCTGGTGGAAATTAACACAATATGTGTTGATAATTTGAGTATTTCTTGATGTACTACGTTGTCTTGTTTCATTTGTTTTTGTTTCACAGTTTAGGCATTTTGTTATTTTGTACCTGTGCCTTTTCCTAGCTTCAAGTTGATTAACAATACATGGATACCTGATTATGGGACGTTTTTGTGTGGGTCACTCATCTAAGTTATAAGCCATGGAATGGAGATCTGCATCCTTACAAACAATGATATACTGTTTGGTCAGATGGTGGTTAAACTTAAAACCCCGAAACAGTGAAATGCTGGCTGATTCCAAGCAATTAGATCCAATTGTCCAGTGGAGTTACAGTTATCTATTAATGGAGCTAACTAACTCCTACAAACACTCACTTACCAACTCCCCCTCCCAACATCTTACTCAACAGGTAAACTTTACCCACTGACCAAAAATACCAGGGATGCATCAATTTACATAAAAATGGAAAACAGGAATTTCAAGATTACCACACCATGGCCTGTACTTAGTAACTGAATACTTCTATCTGAACTGAGAAATCCAATTATGGAAAACGTGATAATTCTCTGCCTCCTTTATGCGAAAATGCTCCATTTTCGGAATATTACTGAAAATAATCATTCACTCCTACTCAAAAAATCTGCCCCTAGTACATTATCAACCCCTTTTATTGCCTGAATTTGAATTCTGTATGGCTGCAAAGACAGCACCCAATGCATAATTTGTGCATTCGTCAATTTTGCCTCTTGCATGTACACCAATGGCTGATGATCAGTTCAAGAATAAATGGTGCCCTGTACAAGTATGCTTGAAATGAATTCCCCACACTATGGCCAGACATTCCTTTTCAGTTGTGGAATATACCAACTGGGAACATTTCTTATCTAGTAATTTTTACATCTGTTCTTAACACAAATTGCTGAGTTCTTCCAGAAAAAACTCCAGATAAAACATGTGGCCATCAACATGCATCCTGCAATAAAACTGCACATGCACCTCCTCTCTCGATCCCTGGCTTTGTTTTGGATACTGTACATCTGTTCTTAACACAAATTGTTTTGAACAATCAGGTAACCTTAAAATAGGAGCATTGATCAATTTCAAAATCAGAGTCTGAAATGATAATTCTTTCCCTTCTCCCCATTGAATACGATTCAGTTCTCTATTCTTTGTTTGAATAATTTGGTATAAACCTTCGTGGTTAGTAATTGGATAAGCCAAGAAAAGAGCGACGTTGCTTCTTTGTTTGTGGACATTGCACATTTCTAATCTTTGTAAGTTTATCTGGCTATAGTTCAAGATGTCCATTCCTCACAATGTGTCCCAAAAAGTCAGTCGTCTTTATCCCAAAGGCACATTTACTCGGACGTGCAGTCAAGTGTGCGTCTCTTAGCCTCTAAAGTATCTGTTTGAGTACTTGTAAATGTTGGTCCCAAGTCTCAGTGTGCATCAGAATATTGTCAATAAGATTGTGTACATGATTTAGCCCCTTTAGTAAAACCTGCATTAACCTACTAAAGGAAGCCCAAATGGACAGAACAGAGAACTAAAAGGCTGTTAGGTGCAATAAAAGCAGTTTTTGGTTTATCTTCTGGTTTTAATGGTAACTGCCAGTACCCTTTACTCCAATGTACACTGTAGGTGTGAAAAATGATTATCTTTGGCCAATTTTGTAAAAATTTATTAGGATTTGGAATTGGTTCTGAGTCAAAAGTGGTAATTTTGTTCAGGCGCCTAAAATCTATAAAAATCTGTTTGTACCATCTTTTTTATTGACAAGTACTATCGGAGAAGCATAAGGGGATATGATTGTTCTACTACCCCGAGCTTCAACATTGATTCAATTTCATCTTTTACAGTGTCCCGTAATGCATACGGAAGTGGGTATGGATTCTGTCTTATTGGTTCATCTGACATCAAGTGTATTTCGTATTGTCCTAGTGATGTTACATCCTGGTAAATCAGTCGAAATGTTTTGATATTCAAACAGTGTCTACTTCAGTTCTTTGTGTTTAGTTTTAGATAGGATCAGGACTAATTTCAACGTCTGATACTGTTTTTGTCAATGCCATCGCAGGCATCTCCATTTAATCTTCATTACCAGTTTGTGCTATTGGTTCTAATCCCTGAGTTGGTGGTGACTCATTTTCTATAAGTTCGCAATCCATAACAGCAACGTTAAACCATGTCTATCATACTGGCTAACTCTTTCTTTGAATCTGCCATTTTGTAGTACTGTTTGAGTAAATTTGCATGAAAAATTTTGGTTCCATCTCCCAAAAATAATCCAATAGTCAACTTTCCCCAGTTTTTCTTTGATTTCGAAAGGGCCCTTCCAGTGCATTAGTAATTTGTTTCTGTCACAAGGGAGTAATTGCAATACTTTTTCCCCATCTTTGAAACTCCCAGTGCCTTCATGTTATAGTAGGTCCTAGCCCTTTCACCAGAAATGTCTAATGCCTGTTGAGCAATCTTACTATATATGTGTCTTTAAGCCTATGTTGCGAGTCAAATATGTATTGGTATGTTGTGCGTGTTTTGTCATCAGTAATCTGTCCAGTCCACAACTCCTTTAGTATTGTCATTGGTCCATGTACTGATCTACCAAATAAAAGACTTTAAGCCTATGTTGCGAGTCAAAAATGTATTGGTATGTTGTGCGTGTTTTGTCATCAGTAATCTGTCCAGTCCACAACTCCTTTAGTATTGCCATTGGTCCATGTACTGATCTACCAAATAAAAGTTTAAAAGGCGAAAAGCCTGTACTGGCCTGAGGTATTATGTGGTATTGAAGGGAGTGGAGCTAAATATCTGTCCCAGTTTTTAGGTCTTTCCATGCATAACCTTTTTCAACATTAGCTTCTGGGAGCCATTGAATCTTTCAATGAGTCCATTGCAGGATGGTTTGTAGGGTGTTGTCAGTTGGCATGAGAAGTAACCGGCTTACGTCCCTCATTAAGTCCGAAATGAATTGTGCCCCTTTATCTGAGAGTACCTCCCGTGAATTCCTACCTACTGAAAACTTCTACCATTGCTTCAGCTACTCGTGTGGTTTGATGCTTGCAAAGGGTACTGCTTCTTGGTATGTAGCAAAATCAATGATAGTAAGATTGTATCTGTTATTACATTTGTATGTGGTTTAATGGGTCCAACAATGTCAATTGCAATGTGTTGCCAGGAAGTGTCAGTTAATGGCATGTTTCCTAATGGTACTTTTCCAACACGGCCCTTAGGTATTGATCACTGACATGCATCACATGATCTGTATGTGCCTGAAACCCAGCCAGAAAAAGTTTGTGGACAACTTATCAAATGTCCTTTTGATCCCAGAAACCCAAAACATAGGTTTGAAACTTTTGTATAATTAGTTGACAGAATGCATTCCCAAATCACATTTAGGAGATTTAAATTCCTATACAGAAGTCCATCCGACCAATAAAATTGCTGTAACTACCCGATCTATTACTTTTAACCATGCCAGAAGATGCCAATTTTACGAATGCGAACAAGTGTTGGATCTTGCTAAGTCTTTCTTTTCTACATTTGGTAATTGTTTTGGAATAACCACTAACTTTCTCAGTGGCTTGTCTTGTGCCAGCTTCTGTGATCTAGTCTGAACATAATCAGCTTGCTTAGCGCTTTCTTCAGAAGTATTTCCCAATTTGATTTGATTTGATTGTGATTATGTTTCCAGTCTGGATCAGGGTCGTTGGGACCTCTTATTTCCTCAAGGTAATTACCTACAATGACATGATAAACAGGATTACGTAATACGCATACATAATGCCTTAACTGTTCCAGTCCAGTAAGGAGTGTCAAGTGTCACTGTGGCTACTACAGCTGTTCTTACTGTGCTGTCAAGTAAAACACATTGTCGTTCCTCACCTTAACTGCTCATTTGTAACTATGAGTCCCGTCTCACTATACTACACCACTACAGCCACTGTCTCTAAATACTTGAATTTCTTTGCCATTTAAAAACCCCTTTGTTACCGGCATTCCTTTTACCACATTTCTTCATGCCACACTCATCACAGGTAGCAGGGTTCGAAATTAGCACACTTTAACCACTAGCCCGTCGGGCTAGCTTGACTCCTTTTCTACTGACTAAATGAACTGCTGACTTGCCCGAGAAAACATATGTCAAAAAGCTTAAAAACCTTGGTCCCTACAGAGAAAATATAGAAGTAAACAATGCTTTTCTTTTAACTCAAATATATATAAGTCAAAACACAGATAAATTCCGTCTTACACGCTATATTTACACAAATATGAAAAATGACAAGAACAACTCCTCAATCGCATGCCGCACACAAAAATATCTGATGTATTGGCCATATCACAACATTCCAGGAACATACATAATGAAAGAACAATCAACCAACAGTATAACTCCACATATTTGCAAAAGAGCCATTGCCCGGATTTAGTTTGTTCCACCTTTTTTCTAGCCTTGTGCAGTTGTTTTTCAATTACGGTATGAGTTGAATGCACTGATTGACTGTGTGTGCGTGTATTGTGTGCGGTAGTAGTAGTGACAACGCAACGGTAAATAAGTATAATCTTTCGTAAAGTTTTTCGTTAATTATGGCTTTTCAGCCTTATCGAAGTGGACGATTATGCATTTTGGCTTGTGTAAGTGGTGTGTAATAATGTATTTTTGAAAAGTCTAAGGTATATATTTTTTTCCGGGTACTTGCCCGGCGGGCTCGGAAAGATCAGTTTCAGCTAGCCCGGACGTAAGTTCTACTTGCCCCGGGCTAGCGGGCCTACGTTAATTTCGAGTGCTGACAGGTAGTGCATGTCCACATTTTAATTCCACAAAGCCATCATTTGTACAAATTTTCAATAACTGTTCAGATATAAAACAAGCGACAGTGTCCTGGTTATTCAACTATTCCTGCGTATCTCTTTCTAATAATTGATCTTCTAAATTGTCCCTTTCTACATCGGAATTTGGCACATCTACACAATCTTAACTCTTGCTCTACCACGCGGCGATACTATCGCCGATTTCAAACCACCTTTTTCTAAAAATAAAATCGGGACTTTACCACAGTCCTATACGAGTAATCTTGGTATCATTTTAAAGTACTCGGATAGTTCTTTCACAAAATGAAACTTTTTATTAGAGGTCATATTACATAATTTTTAGAAAAATTACATCGAAAAAGGGTAAAAATCAATAATTGCTAAAAAAAAAAAATCCATTTTTTTTCCTTTTTTCTTTTAAATCTTACAATAATTTTAAGATTACATTTTTGCTTCAAAGTCAAACACGAAAGTCCTAAGAAATGATAGTATTGGTTTCTGGTATAATTTTTATAATCCCTACGTCCAATCTTTTGTTCTAGTAAAATTTCTGCAAAATTTCATGAATTTCTGCCATTTTTGACCGGTTTTGTTCAAAAAATCGTGAAACTCAAACCTTACAACACGCATGCTTGGTTGGACCGCCGTTCAAAAGCGCTTGAAATTTCCTTTCATTCGACATATAAATAAAGGCATACCCCCCTCTATTTAAAACCTATCCTATAAGAACAAAATTACAGCTATCCAATTTCAACGACCACGTAGCGCAGAGGAAATGTACGCGACTAGCGTGCGAGCGCTCCGGGTTCGAGTCCCGCCGTGACTTCTGCGTAATTATTTTTCTGCTGCAGCTTTCAGGGGACGTTTGACTTTTATGATTTTTGATGATAAAAGCTTTCCCTTTCTTTCTAAAAAATGTAGATTAGTATCATTAGAAAGGAAATTTCAAAATAAATCTAAATATGTAACACAAATCTCTGTTTTCAATACTGACAAGAAGTTATACTTCTGCAAAGATTGACCATTTGTTGACCAAATTTAGCCAAAAATTGCTTAATTTGCATAATTCTGTCTAATATTTCCTAAATTGGTTTTAATTACTCAAAAGATAAATAACTTAGCATGTATTCCAACCAAACTTGTAACGAAAGAAAATGAAAGGAAAGTTGTCAAAAATGCATATAAAAAAAAAGTTACGAAAATTGGGGTCGCTATTTCTAAAGCCCTGGTAGAGTAAGGGTTAATTTACAACACTGGTAAGTAATGGAGCTAAGTGAACTTACAATTATCTATCAATGGAGCTAACTTGCTTCTACAAACACTCAGTTACCAACTGCCCCTCCCAACATCTTACTCAACAAGTAAACTTCAACCACTGACCAAAAATACCAGGGATGCATCAATTTGCATAAACCGAATAATACAATAAAAAACAAGAATTTCAAGACTACCACACCATGGCCCTTACTTAGTAACTGAATACTTCTATCTGAAGTGAAGAATTTCAAATATGGAAAACCTGTGACACACACCGACCCCTACCCGACCTTTGTAAAAAGTGGCCAATGGTTGGGTGGCGCCCACCATCCTTCGGAGGGGACTTAAAGCTGTCGGTCCCGATGGTAGGAGTTTCACCTCCTGCCTGGTTTTCTGAACACTTCTCAGAAAGAGCAGGTGTTAACCCAGTGTGCATCCACTTTCCATCCTGGCAAATTCATCGGGTGCACTCTGAAAACAAGTCATTGTGACTTAGGTGTGGCTTACCTGTGCTTTCTCTGGCATATGCCTAGAAGTCAAATACAAATACATCACAAACAATAACAAAAAAGTGGATCTGGAGCATATAGGCCACACTTAACATACTGTACCTACAACCATAGGGATGGTTAGTGCCAGGCTCCATATAGTGAAAAAAACCCTCAATGTGTAATTTTCATTGTTATTTAAAAACTCTCACATCTCTGGTCATGAAACTTAAAAATTGCAAGATAAATTCCTTACATGTAACCAGACCCTAGCTTTGCTGTTTCACAGGGGTGGCCTGCCACCCCCCTCCTCTGTGGGCCCACCCTGCCCCCTCTCTGTGGGCCCCCTGCCCCCTCCGTGGGCCCACCCTGCCCCCTGTGGGCCCCTGCCCCTTGGGGTCTCTCTGCCCCTGGGCATCCACTCTGCCTCCTGGGTGTCCACTTTGCCCCCTGGGAGTCCACCCTGCCCCTCATGAAAAAAAATGTAATTATTTTTGTTTTTCAGATTTTTTTTTTTCTAACTTAATAATCTTGATTATAGCCTCATAAATTAAATTAGATTCCTTACATGGATACAGAACAGAATGATAGCATAGAAAGCAATTGTCCTGTTTGGCTAATTACTAGTTCTTATCAGTTAAAATAGCTTCATTCTGAGATGTACAGTATGATTATAGCTAAAATCCCAGAGCTTCCTCACCAGGGGATTGAGCCTTAAGGGGGTCTCAGGACTCCACGCCGAAAAGACGTAGCACTTTGCATGCACATTATTGTGCCCCTCAACAAGTCTAGCACCCTGCCCTTTTGAAAATCAAGCTAGGGATCTGTCAATCCATTCTCTGCAAAAAATATTCAAAACCTTTACAAAATTGAGAAAATTTGCCTTAAAAATGAAATTCCAGTTGTTTTTTATTAGCAAAATTAAGTTAAATCACACTATTTACATTGGATCATGAACATATCTGGGGAGCAGGTATTTCATATCACTTGTCATCCTGGCGAGTGGGTGACAAAATATTTGTTGAGGCCTAGCTGTTTGATATCCAATTACTCAATTTGAAAAGATTATCCTTGTATTCAGTATTTCAAAGACTGTGAAACCACAAAGAAAAAATGTAAAGGAAATGTTCTGAAATAAAATGCATCTGTACATGTAACATGTTTTGAACCCATATAGATTGCCATTTGCATTGTCAGTTGCCCATGCTACTCATCTCATACTATATCCATGTACCCAAACAGTCTGTGCCATTATTTGTCTTTCTTTATGCAT
This sequence comes from Chiridota heheva, assembly GCA_020152595.1. Classification (NCBI taxonomy): domain Eukaryota; kingdom Metazoa; phylum Echinodermata; class Holothuroidea; order Apodida; family Chiridotidae; genus Chiridota; species Chiridota heheva. Next base: position 278,916 of record JAIGNY010003604.1, read on the forward strand.
ACTGAATTAATTATTTATTGTCTACCTGTATAGAGGGGTTTTGCACCCATTAGCTTTAGGAAGTGTTTTTGCAAAATCTCCTCAGCTGTTGTGTTTGCGTTTGTTAAACTCATGTTTTACTGTATCGTATGATCGCATTTCATTTTTCAATATATAATTTTCAAGATGTATCTTATTTCACCTGATGTATATGTGTCAGTTCTGGAGAAACGACTTGCCTGCTTGCCTATCGTGGCAAGTACAAATATTATAATATACTGTGGTACTCGCCACACTTAATTAAGCCTCGCGAGCCCTGGCTGGAATAAATTACTTGAAATGAAAATATATTCACATAATATATTCACAAGCTGGACTACGGCAGCGTTATCTACGCCTCCGCCCACATACTTTACTTAAGGCACCTCAAGGTTACTAAAAGCACTGCCCTAAGGCTCTGCCTTGGTGCCACTTATACCACCTTCCTATCACCAGTCTCCACGTAGAGGCCAATAAACTCCCCTTCGACCTCATGTGCACCAGGACCAGCCTCTCCTTCGCTCTTCGTATCCTCACTGATTTTTGGAACCCATTCCATTCGCTCTCCCTCCTTCACCAACCTCTTCAACCTCAACAAACGTGTCCCCCACCTTTAGGGATCCGGATGCACTCTCACTTTACCAAAGCCAACATCAACATTTTCTCGATCGCCAGGCACACTATTCCTCCCATACCCACCTGGGTTATCAATCCCCCCAAGGTTTTCCTTGGCCTTTCCTCCTACACTAAAAACTCTCCACAACCCAGCCTTCATTTACTCCAAATACTGCCAACTCTTTAGACATTTCCACGACTTCTCTTTCCTCTTCACCGATGGCTCCACACAGGAAGGAGGCTCTGCAGCAGCCGCCACCTGTCCTGGCCTCGCCCCTCTCCCAGCCTCACCCTCTACCAGCTTCACCCTCTCCTCAAGATTGCCCAATGGAGCCTTGATCTACTGTACTCTGCTGAAGCAAAGGCCATCCTTCTGGCCTTAAACTTTGTTGAACTCTCCTTCCGTCCCTGCTTCGTTCATCTTTTCCAACTCTAAATCAATTCTCACTGGCATCCTCAACATGCTCTGGTCCAATCCACTCATCCTACAAATCCTCAATAAACTTTACGCTTTTCCCTCCTAAGGGAAAAAATCATCTTTTTTTTTGGATCCCCAGCCACGTCGGCATTCCCAGCAACGAGAGAAACGACAGCCGCCAACAACGCTCTGTCGAATCACATCTCTCCTTTTCCTATCCCTCACTCAGACCTCCGTTTCTCCACTTCCAGCTACCTTAGTAAGACCTGGCAAGACTGCTGGAAACTCGAGACTAGTAAGAAACTTCACACCATCAAACCTGAAGTCCGGACCAACGTCCCCCTACACAGTCGCAACCGCAGGGACGACGTTATCACCCGCATCTGCCTTGGCCACACCTTTCTCACCCACTCTCACCTACTTTCTGGCTCCCCTGCTCCTCTCTGCCCTACATGCAAAACCGATCTCTTGATCAAGCATATCCTCTTAACCTGTCCCATATACCTGAACTCCAGATCACACCTCTCACTCTCCATCTCAATTTCTGTTCTTTTCAAGAACAATCCTACCTTCAACTTCATCACCTTTCTCCACAACAGCAATTTATTCCACCTGATCTAAATCTCCCTTTCTTTCCCTTCTCTGCCTTACCTTCCTCACCTTTTTGTTATTACCTTAACTTCTTTCCCCTATTCATCTTTTCTCCCTCCTTCCCTCTATCCCACCTTTCTTTCCTCTCTGTCCTAACTCAAGCACCTTAGCTTTTAAGACCCTCTTGGCACATTTGACTCTGACTGTCACAGTGCCGTTAAACATCAACAAACCAACTTATTCACAAGAAGTCATTATTTAAAATGTATCCACATAAAAGGATCCAAAATGTTTGGATTGAAGAATCTTCTTCAGGTACAGTACTTGTACATTGAAATGTAAACTAAATGTTACTGTACTGTAAGTGCCTGAGCATCTTATACAGTAGACATCAGTGTATTAATTAAGATTATACATACAACACTAGTTGGCTATTGTACAATCATAGTGTGTTGTATGGGTATGTATTAATTGATGCACACCCAACCTCCTCTGTGTAGATCACAACACACAATTTGAAAGCATCACAGATGCAGACGTGCCATATATTAAATTAAGGAGTCATGCTCCACATGCTCTAGCTCTGTTAATGATATCCAACTAGCTTAAATGATTTTGGCGAGGTAAAACTAGTGAAAGAATTTAGTTGATTAAGTACTCTGAATTTTAATTTGTGTATTTCTAGCATCATTATATATTTGCTTGTTGGAATTAATGTAGAGTACAACCGACATACTAAAACATTGTAATGATTTGGACTATACAGTACTTTATGTGTACATGTACAGTATACAGTTATGCATGCTCATTATGTCCAAAACTTACTTCAAATTTTCATTCTTTTAACCCGCAAGAACCTCCATTTCTGCAGGTATGAGTATGACTTTTAAACTCTGCTGATGCAATTAATCAACCCATCACAGATATTTGAGTCATTGTCCGCCTCAGTTATTACACTCCATATCATCTGCAGATCTGGACAAATCTATGGTTTCGGCGGTAATAACTACAGAAAAATGGGAATTTCAGAAAGAAATATATATTTTTAGATTCATTGAGTAAACAACAGTATATTTGGTAAATGTGTGCTCCAAAACGTCCACCATGTAATTGTGCTATGAAAAGTATATTAAATTGCGACGGGGAAGTTTTGTCGAGAGTTTTTGTGGGAAGATTTTCAACACCCTTTCACAGAACCGTGGGAAATTTTATGATTAATTCCAACTCTGATCATCTGTATGTAAACAATGGATTTTTTGTGAAAAGCCAGGTTATTGTGGATAGGGCCAGGCCATGTGTGTAACCTGTGGCAGAGGATTTATTTTGCTTTTGAAATAATAAGGCTGTATGTTTTCGTTAATGAGTTGTTAACACTGGTGATTTTGAGTGCACATTTATTTCTTTGTGTTTTTAAATTTTAAAGATTAATGTTGTTTCTCTCACCTTTTTTTCACAGAATTTACATCTAGCTCACCATGTAGGGTCAAGTACAATATCTATCATCCCAGAAGTTGATTTCTTTGTTATTGTAGCAGTTCTGCATTGGGGCTAACATAAACTAGAGTACACCATGTCTACCAAATCAGAACAGTGTAAGTTTTCCAATATTGTAAATTGCATGTTTGTATTAAGCCAATGAGTTCTGGGAAATTAATCTACTACGTGAGATCAGTTCCTGCCCATTAGTCAGAGGGACACATGGGAAGGCCCAAGCTGTAATATCTCATACAGTGACACATGGCATATACTGTAACCTATCACTCTAATCTAGATTTTCGTTCCTTCGGACTAACAAGCAAAAATACAGGGCAAAAGATATTTGTATTTGTATTTGACTTGAAGGCTTATGCTAGGGAAAGCACGCGTAAGTCACAATGATTTGTTTTCAGTGTGTACCAGATGAATTTCAGTAATACATGCCTTAATTTGTGTTTGGTATTTTCATGATTTGTGGAAGACTGTCATTGATTTCTGTCCCATTATTGGAGCAGTTCATAATTTTGCAACTCAAGTAAGAAATTTGTTAGTACCAATACTTAACACTAAATTCCAGCCTGGACGAAGTCCCCCTCCTTAGAAAACTTATTCACAACTACAGTGTTATTTAGAGATACAAAACTCTGAGAAATCAGAGTAAAAATATTCAGTAATGATTTGTAACTCGTTTCAAAAATCAACCACAGCAGATGTCTTGTTTTATCTTTACCAATGTACAATTATAAACATGTAGGTCTGGGGAACAATTATAAATTAAAAAGTGGGGTAACATACAGTAGTCCTACTGTACTTGCAGTAATGTAATGAAAAATACAATACCTCATTTCAGTGTCCTAAAGGTGCATAAGAGATTTTAAAAATTTGTGGTGGGACCTAAAGGTCTTTCTACATGTAACAAATTTTGGAAAAAGCACTTTTAATTTCTGAGTTATGCCTGATCAAAGTTTATTCAGTTTTTGATTTATACAAAATTTATAATATATACTGTATGACTGAGCGAACAGCTCAAAATTGTATGCAAATCTTAAATTTCTTTGCTAAATCTTAGTTATTGAAGATCATGGGGAAATGTATTCCTACTAGAATTTGATTGTGGTGTGGTTGAATAAGACTCAAATCTTTTGGTTAGAATTTGCTGTACAACTTCAGTGAATTATGATATGTGATAGACATTGAGAATCAAAGGATTTACAATTTAAATACCATGGTCATGCTGTAACACTGTACATTACAAAATTTGCATAAAATATGCCAACTGATGCCTAAGATTTAAAAATGATGTAGGTGTAAAATGATCAATGTGTTGAATAAATTTATTGCTATAGGATGTTTTTAATAGATTGCAAAGCATTTTAGCTAATGTTGCCTTTGAAGAACTAGTGTTCATTTTGTGCATTTCTTTTTTCTTCTGTAGTTTCTGCAAAAGTGCGTAATTTGCAGGATTACCACAACAAAATCCTGCATAACATTGCACCGCTGCCAACTGGGATTGACATCGCCAACACTCTCAAATACTTCATCCACACACTCAGAAGGTCGGTTCTTACAGTATCTATAACTGTATAACAAGCATTTAAGTGGATTTTCTTTTAATGTTAAGACTAGAATGAATATTTTGAAAATATATGGGAGGATTTGCAATCTGATGATTTTTATAGAAAACAGCAAAATTAGGACACAATATTTTCAATGTTAGTTTTATTACCCCTCAGCTGATTATGTTAATCTGTATTGTTTGTTGTCATGTTTGTCTACCCTCCCTATGTTCGACCTTCCCTCAGTCCTTCTTTTCCGTCTGTTCGTCTGTAACAAAATAGTTTTAGTACAACTCATTAAACTTTTTTGACACATTGATAGAATATATGACCAGTCACCTCATAACGACCTTGATTGACTTTGAAAAGGGATAACCATGACCCAAGTTCATGGGGTCATTAAGAATTTGTGTCCCTTAGACCCCTCCAACCGTACACCCACGATTTTCTCAAATTCAGGAGTAATCCACACCATTCAACCCGAGAGACTCTTCACAAATCATTGACTTAGCTACCAGCTATTGTTACACCATACACAACACAGGGGTAATCTATACCTTCTTCACTGACAGCATCTTCATAGTCTATTCACATTTCACTTGGTAACTGTTATACTGTACACAATAAGGTCATTCATCTGGGGCTCAAGCTACATAACTGCTGTTCAGTGATGCGAATCAGATTTGTCATTGGCTGAGCCTAAATATATATACATCATAAGCTTGGGAGGACTTTGTGCAAAACCCATGAATGATTGATGGACCATTCTTCATAAGGATGGTTATTTTCTCATGTCACATTAAGAAAATATTTTGAAATGTAGTTTTAGTAGAATGATTTATGCAACATTGTTGCAGCAGCTATGAAATTTACATAGTATTTTCACCTGATAGATACCTTGAATGTTTTTGCAAAGAAATGTGTTTTACCCACTGGCAGTTCTTTAGGTCCTGAGGTTAAATCAAAAAATTCTTAGAGACATGGTTAGTATTGACTCTTTCAACCTTGCTACACATTTGTTAGTTCATTATAATAATCTTAGTGTCAAGGGGTTATGCAAAGCTCTAGTTCATGATCATATATCTTCCATTAAATTGCCTGTATCATTTTCTTTTATAGTAGTAAGAGCTTCTGTTTTTAAAATGGATTTCTATTGTCAAAATGGACTGGAATAAAGCCTTCACATTTACCATTATACTCTTTTTTGGTGCTTAATAAACTCTGTACCAGAACAGGAAACAAAAAATTTTGTAGCTATTCTGGTACAGTGTTTATTAAGTACCAAAAAGAGTATAATGATAAATGTGAAGGCTTTATTACAGTCCATTTTGACAACAGAAATCCATTTTGATAATAGAAGCTGTTTAGTTCAATGTATTTAAAATTGGCTCTTGCAGTATTCTGAAAGGTGCTCCCAGTGACCCACCAGGAATCAAGCAGCCTCAAAGAAGACGAGTGAACTGGAGGATTCCTCACTACCCCAGCTTGGATTACCTGGGCCTCTATGAAGTCATGGTCATACTCATTGACATAGTACCAAATGTGCAGTATGGACAGTTTGGTAAGAGAAATTGAGTTTTACTGCTCAAAGACAGCCAACCTTGTCTGGAGTCCATTCTGTACATGCACTGTTAGAAAGACTGGATGGAGGCAATGATGCAGATAAAGTTAGTTCATCAGTCTGGCCAGGAAACTAAACCATTCAGTAGCTCAATACCTCACCCAAATTCAAAATTTATCTTTCAAGTTTATGCATTATTTCTGTTTGTGGGAATGAAATTATTGATTCTTATTAAATGCTGTAAGAACGTGTATATATTTTTAAGTGTATACTGTATGCCAGACAACATTTGTTTAATTATCCAAGATTTAGTTGCTTAATCTTCTAATGATCTGATAGTTATAGGTATAAAAGATTATGCCCCCAAGTTTATAATTTTAACACTTATTGATTTAAATCTGGGACTAATGTCATTTTTCTCAAACACATGACTGAGAGAATGCTCACCAGGGCCGCTTTCCTAAATGTGTGACAGACTATAAGATGGCCCTTGCAGATCCCGAGGAAGCCCTGTGGTCTGCTATGGCCACTGTCCAGTCCTCTACTCATGTGACAGACAATAGAATGACCGTAGCAGATTCATGGGGAAACCTTAGGCTGCTAGGGCCACTGTCTAGTCCTCTACTCATGTGACAGACAATAGAATGATCGTAGCAGATTCATGGGGAAACCTCAGGCTGCTAGGGCCACTGTCTAGTCCTCTACTTATGTGACAGACAATAGAATGACCGTAGCAGATTCATGGGGAAACCTCAGGCTGCTATGGCCACCGTCCAGTCCTCTACTCATGAATGACAGACAATTCATGGGGAAAGAATGACTCATGTGACAGACAATAGAATGACCAGATTCATGGGGAAACCTCAGGCTGCTATGGCCACCGTCCAGTCCTCTACTCATGTGACAGACAATAGAATGACCGTAGCAGATTCATGGGGAAACCTCAGGCTGCTATGGCCACCGTCCAGTCCTCTACTCATGTGACAGACAATAGAATGACCGTAGCAGATTCATGGGGAAACCTCAGGCTGCTATGGCCACCGTCCAGTCCTCTACTCATGTGACAGACAATAGAATGACCGTAGCAGATTCATGGGGAAACCTCGGGCTGCCAGGGCCACTCTTTAGTCCGTTAGGTGTGCAACAGACTGCAGAATGGCCCACCAGTGGATAGAATATGCTGGCTTTATATAACTCGCATATGTAACATTTACCGATAAATAGTTTGAGACTTGATAATCATAAAAGCTTTCATGATTTTCTCTTGCAGCTTTTGGTCAAGCAGTGTTGCAACTATTTGGATGTATCCTGTGGTTCCTGGAACCTGAGACGGCAGACACAATCCCACACACTGTAGCCCTAACCCTAGCTGTCTTTCCACCCTCCCTAGTGAAGGAGACCATTGAGCTGCTTGCAACCACATTGTTGCCATTATGTCTCAGTAAGACAAAACTTTATTTCCTTCATTGATGTCATTAAGTAAGGTTTTGTTTCATTTTCTCGCATACTGCATTTGTGAATAATTTCCTTGTATTGTTCGATTATGCTCTTAACAAGGCCTAAACAAGTATTTCTTTGCCCTCCTCTGCCACCCCAATATCATCGGAAAATAGGGAAGGTGTTTAAAAAAAAAAAAATCTTTAAATTTTTAAAAGTTCCTACGCCTAAAAATGAAGCACACCGCCCACAAGAGTTTGTGATAGAATACAAAGTTGTCCGGTTTGTTTGTAACAAGTGTGTCAGGCAAGGGAAAGAAAATCCCAAATCATACAAAAAGTGTAAGTGAGATATAAAACAGCAAAATAAAAAGGAACCAACAATCTACAAATTAAGTGAAGTGTTTTAATTGTTTTATAAGTGTTCTTGATACTAAACCCTGATTCAGCCATTCTTGACTACAAACGAGGTGAGGAAAGATTTCATTTCACAGATCTGTGGGAAGAAAATATATATATTCTCCAAATGCCCCTCCCTAACAATTTTTTACAAGAAAGTTTAAGGCAAGCAAACAAGTTTTTTACTAAGGCCTAATATGAATATGTGTGTAACACTTGTAAAATTTGCTTATTGTAATGTAAAATACTTTGTAGAGAAAAAGAGAGATGTAAAGTTTTGAGTAGCATGCAATAAATTGAAACCAATAAGTATTAACGTAGGTAACTTCATATGAAATGTCATGTATTGTTCCATGGTGATGATAACTTGTGATAAATTCACACTGGCCGTTATGATATTTGTGTTTCTCTATTTCTTCTGCATTTTTGTGACTTCGTTGGCCCTTATTGTATTTTTTCAGGGGAGGTTACTGTCTTAGATGGTGAAACATTTGCTACCATGTCAATGTCTACCGTGATCCTAATGGTGCTACAGCATTGTAAAAACAAAGGTATTTATGTTTATTTGATGTTCATATCTATGCTAATATTTGTTTTTTTATTTTTCTCCTTTCTGAGGACATAAACCTACAATGCTTGACACCCCAGCCTAGTTAATTCTTTTATTAAGGCCTTATTGTGTAAACAGAAAGGCCCCTAAACAAAAGAATTAACAAAGGAGGGATGCCAAGCCATTTAAACTTATCTTGTTACCCCTTACTCTACCAGCACTTTTTCGAAAATGTGCTTGGGAGGCGGGATTAAAGGTCAGGTACCCAAAACGGCGATAATATCGATGCATGGTAGAGTAAGGGTTAAGCACAGGCTGATTATTGAAGGGTCCTCTGTCTTCCAAGCAGCAGAATTTGGCTCGTTCTGCTTCAGTAACCCAGTGGGCAGCCCAACGGGACCATGCTGCATATATTTTTGAGTTAGCATACTTGTCGCGGGTTGATTAATCCTTAATCTACCAGCACTTTTTTTGAAAACATGCTTGGGAGGTGGGGTCAAAGATTGGGCACCCAAAACAGCGATATTATTGCCGCGTGGTAGAGTGGTAGGTTAAGAAAGGTGGATTATGAATAATCCGCAAAGGATTAAAGCCCCTATTAGGTCCAAAAAGGTGAGTGCTGTAACCACCCCTTGTGTTTTTTACATATAATTGGTCAATGCTTACAGTTTTCCCCCCTATTTGGACAATACCTAAGAGCTTTTCAAACAGATAAATGGTAATCAATCTTTTGCAGACCTTTCTGTAACAATTCACTGAGCAGGTTTTAAGCACTGTCAGTTGTTTTGTTTGAAAAATTTGTTTCAAAGAAAACTGTTTATGTTTGTAAAACTGTATCATTTGTGTCTTTATCTTTTTCTAATTGTGATTATTTTTGTCATTTTCTCCTAGCACATCATGCACAGATTTTGGAGTCTGTAATGACTTACAAGGAAGGAGTGTATAAGGTACCTCTTTTACTTTAAGTTGACTCCATATTGAATTTTGTTGTTGTAAGATTGAAAAGAAGTCTCTTTGGAATGTCATAACCAAGCCTTATTGTCTTGACCTAGTAAAACCTCGCCAGGTAATGTTTTCTTTGTGTAGTTTGACAAAACTTTGAACAAATACTCGGTACTTAAAAATAGGTGCAACTACGGGCTGTAAGGAAAAAATTATCTGTGTAAGCTTTTGTAACGGAAGTTGATGTCATCATCAAAAGTAACTGGGGCTTCAAATGTATCAACTCATGCGGGGCTTATGAAGTTGATAAACTCAATACACCTTATGTACCTCTGCTTGAAAAATCAATACATAAAGTTTCCCAGATAAATTCCAAAAAAAAGGCAGTTTGGGGAAAACAACTGGCCCAATAAAATGGATTGGCACTGTACTCCTATTATTTACTAATTGCATCCAATCCAATCCAAGATCTAGCTGGAAAATATTGCATACATTCTGGTGGAAAACTTAATACTCTCTTCATGTAAGATACTATTGTTTATTTTGAAATACAAATAGCAACAGTTCAGTAACACTTTTCTGCTCATAATAAGAATGTTACATATTATTGGCAGCAATGACAAAATTTGAGTTCTTGTTTTGGACGAAGCCAGTCAATATCTATTCAATTATTCTCTGCAGGATATTCTTAGCACCATTGCCTTTGGTCCATCTGTATCCCGTGCAGCGGCCGCTAATTTTCTCTTTCACTATTGGCCATCTTTAGTGCCACATAGCATCGACAACAGAGACTTTGCGTACAATCGTGAGTATTCTTTTTTCTCAAAAGCATTTAAAAACAATTTTTAGCTGATTTATTTGAACCTAACTGGTACAATTTGACCAGGCTGTCGGGGTGCGAGCTGCAGCTGTTCTGAACATTTAAGATCCTAGAGCTTCCCTCGCTCCCCACAACTCAATTGCTGAGTTCATCCAAAAAAATACTCTGGATAAAATTATCTCCTTTCTTTATCATGCTTCCCTCTACAACCATATTTATTCCCCCTCTCCCATCCGTCTCTCTCTACTTTGTTTTTTCTTCACGCATGCACCTCCTCTCTCGATACCAACTTTCTGAGTTTTAGTTCTTGTTTTTCTCTCATTCTCCCCCTATTTTCTGTCCTTCCTACCTCTAGAATGATCTAACCTCACAGGCACAAGTTGACCCTCCTTGTTGTGGTGCCGTTAAGCTCTCAAACAATTAAACATAAAAACTTTATCAACAGGAATGCATGAATTCATGATACATATAAGATTATTGTTTTCAAGAGGAAATCTCTTCTCAAGGAATTTGCTTGACCAATGACCAATAAATCTGAAACAAACTAGAATGTCACATCCGTGGCGGTAATTGAATGGCTTGTTGGTGATTGTGTAAATAATTCAACCAATCATAAAGCTTGGATTGTATTGTATTTTTAATCTCCACGTTATCCACTTAATATATATCCACATATATAGTAAAAAGTATTTTCTTGAATTAGATGTTGCCTTTGATATTCATTTTGATAGAGAAATGTAATATTGATGATTCTGAATGTATTTCTTGTTCTCTAGGTTGGAAGCCAATAATGTGTCAAAGGTCAGACTGTTTGACCCCGGTCAATAACGCAGCTGTGATGGTAAGTAGTCATGAAATAATATTAGATGAACACAAGAGGATGATTCATGCCCCTAATGAAGTAATGCATAGTGGGTTTGGATGAAATCAATTTGTTTTATCTTACCTGGTATTTTGCTATTGTAATTAAGTTTAAGTACCTAAATTTCTAGTTAATTTTTCCAAATTTGCATGAATTTTTTTTTCTTTTCACATGGATATTAGTTTGTGTCCGTCAAACATGCCTCATGCATGGTCATATTATCACAATTTGGTTGATACAATAAGATTTCTCCATGATAGTTTTCCCCCAATTTTTCCCAGTTTCACAATTGTTTCAAGTTTGTGTGATTATTGCTCTTTATTTTATGTGGCAGATGTGCCTGGACCCATCTGTGGCAGGAACGCACAGCAAGCATCCACCTCCTCTGTATCTGTGCTCTGTGTGCAGTGAATTTATAGCAAGGTTTGTGTCAATTGTTTCACCTTCTTTTATTACTACCATTATGTTATTGCTATTATTTTGTAAACATTATTCTATTACCAGTTTATTTCCAATATTTTATTACCATTATCTTATTACCATTATTGTATTACCAGTTTATTTCCATTATTTTATTACCATTATCTTATTAACATTTATTACCAGTTTATTTCCATTATTTTATTATCATTATCTTACTATTATTTTATTACCATTATTTATTACCATTATTTTATCTCATTATTTTTTACCATTATCCTGTTATTTTTACTGTTATTTTGTTACCATTATCTTGCATTATTTTACCATTATTTTATTACCATTATTTTATTACCATTATCCTATTTATTACCATTATTTTATTACCGTTATTTTATAACCATTATTTTATTACCGTTATTTATTACCGTTAATTTATTACCATTATCTGATGACCATTATTAATTAACATCATTTTATTACCGTTATCTATTACCAGTATTTTATAAACATTATTTTATTACCATTATTTGTTACCATTATTTTATTATCTTACTACCATAATTTTTTACCATTTTTTTATTACTATTATTTTATTACCATTGTCTTATTACCATTATTGTTTACCATGATCTTATTATTATTATCATTATTTTTTCACGTTATTTATTACCATTATTTTTATTACTGGTATTTATTAACATTATTTTATTACATTATTTTATTACCATTATCATATTACCGTTATTTTATTGCCAATACTTTATTATAGATATTTTATTTGCAATAATTTATTAATATTTTATTACCATTATTTTTACCACATGAACTTACTTTCTGTTTTTTTATTGGGGATGGTAGACTTTCTTTTTATATTGGGGATGGTGGTGATGGGTAGATTAGGATTTGGTATGGGGTAAGAAGCTACATACTGTAGGATTGTTGTAACATAAGTTTCTTTAAAGTTAATTTTTTAAATATATCAATGTAAAAGGGATTGTTTCTAATTAAAGCCATTCTGTTTTTTTTTTAAGCACTTCCTTTTTTATTCAATATTTTCCCTTCTAGTGCGACATTGCTAAATTGTTTTTTTGTAAAAAACAAAGAAATGAAATTATTCCTGCTGAGTAACTTAGTTGTTGAACGTGGCTTTCAGATACATCTTTCTTTATAAAAATGTTTCTCTCGTAATGCTATGTTGACCCTCAAACAAGCATTGGTATGACTAAGTACACACAGATTGATCTTAGAAACTCTTTTTTGATATAAAAAGTACTTTAGTGTAACTTTTATACAACTTTTTTGTGAAATTTTTGAAATAATTGCTACACATTTTTTTGCTTTTCAGAGAGGAGAGTCAGCCTTTGGTAAGTGTCATCAATCCATTGGAAACAGTCAGCAGATTATGTCAGAACAAGGTGAGGATATAAAATTTGATTGAAAAATAATATGACAAGCTTTTTGATAGCCAAAATATTGCTAGTGTCAGTGTTATATATTTTAATTTTAAAAGGATTAGTCCAGTGGTCAGGTAAGTCCTTATATCGAAGAGGATTTCAAAAAGAAGTCAAATGGTGAACAAATTATTTAAACATCTTATTCCTTCAAGAAGATATTAAACTTCCAAATTCTGTCTCATTTATATAGAAATGGCTGGTGTGGAAAGTCTACTCTGTCTAATCTAGAAGATTGGCTTACTCATCCTCAATTTCTTAACAATTGTTGATTCATGTAAGAAATTTTTTCAGAAAGGATTAGTGTAACCATTAATTGATGCACTTCATCATGTGAAAGACAGATTCTGATGTTGCTAAAAATGCTCAAATTGTAGCTGCAAGATGAAATATTTTGTATTTAAGCAGCACTTAGCCGAAAGATGAGGGCATGTAATTCTGAAGTTGATAGAATATTCGTACACACCTTTTATGAATATGATGGTACTGAAAACCTATAATACAATTTTTTAGCTGTAATTATTTCTACTAAATACTTAAGTGATTCCTAAACAGTACAAGTATGAAATATGAGGGCAGTGTTATTTCAAAATTGCTATGAATTAGCAATAAAGATGCCCTCACTTTCTTGACTAAGTGCTCCTTTAAATTTGCTGTAAAACAGTTGCGTGATTTCATGTTGTGAAAGTCAGGAGCCTTGCCATCATGTGCTAAACATTGTTGCTTGTATTGTTCTACTTTTGTCTTGTTCAGAATTGCTCATCTTCAGATAAAACAGCGTACCACACCTGCTTCAGCGCTGGATGCACGAGGCAGAATGGCAACAACCCTATTCGCTACTGCACAAGCTGCCATATGAATATTCATAGCGGCAGTGCCGAGGCTGATCACATTGTCCAGTCGTTTCCAAAAGAGCCATGGAATTGTGACAAAGAAACCATGATATACCTTGTAGAGGCGATTATTAGGTGAGTGCATAGCCCAAAGCAAGAGGTGCAGTGGTTAAGGAGTCATGCTTGTATTCAAAAGGTACTGGGTTCGATTTCCATCATGAGTTCTGCATTGTATCTTTGAGCAAGACACTTAACTCTTCTTGCTCCAGCTGTAAAATGAGTACCAGCACTGCTGGGGAGTTAATCTGTGATGGACTGGTGTCCCATCCAGGAGAAGTTATGTACTCTCATCCATTAACGCCATGGAAACTGGAGATAAGCACTGGCCCTATGAGCCTAATGGCTTGGATGGCATAGCCCAATATGTATAACATAGAGGCGGCAGCGCAGTGGATAGAATGTATTCTGTAGTGCTGTGAGTTACCAGTGTGAGAAGCATTTTGGCAGTAATTGATATCTCCAGTCCCGAAAGGGGCATTCACTACTTTAAACCTTTTTTTGAACATGGCCTTGGCCATTTGCGCTGTGTAAATCCACTATCACAATAGAAATCAATTCATCAATCATGATACCATAGCAGGAATAAATAAAAACTGTTGATGAATAGCAGTCAGGTTTGTAATAGGAAATAAAACTACCTACATATTCCTCTTTTCAAACTCTTATTGACTCTCTTGACTCTTCCAGTATGTGTACTTGCTCTAATTTCATAGCCATTTGGTTTGTTTCTTACTAATTGACCCTTTCTGTCTGTACCATCTGTTATGTTTCAATCTGAATTTTAGCCCTTTACTGGCATATGTTGACTTCAGAGACATGGAAATCATGGGTAAAAGGCAGAAAATTGTACCTTCCCTAGCTGTTGCACGCTTTCTTGGGAGGTAAATCAGGGGAATCATTCAAGTGTAAATTTGGAAATATTTTGAAAAAAGTGAAGGATAAGTACTGAGGAAACAAGGGCTACTCTCTTAATAGGAGATATCATGATGAGCGTATGTTTCGTTAAAACATAATCCACCAGTACAATTTCTAAGCTTATACCCAAGATTTGTTTGGTTCTTTCCCCTCCCATCTAAGAGGTGACCCTTGATACATTCCTGGTTAAGTTCAGTTGTTGTTATGCTGTTAAACCAAAATTAATTTTGAACTAAGTTGGTTTAAATGTAGCCATGCTTATTGAAGTCTTGATTTGTCCTTTGGTTGAAAATCCAATCTATTATAGTCTTTGTATCTGTGAAAACCTTTTTGAAATTTTATATAAGCTTTGTTTTATAAACTGATAGGATAAGATAATGTACATTCTTCACTCATGGCCTGTGTACTTCATTTAATTGTGCCAACAGTCTCCTTAAAGAAGCTCATGTGGAAGAAAAAGACCCCTTCATGGCCGCAATGGAAGAGCCTGATGAGATCGACTCGGCCGATGAATATTCACAGATTCCAATGGAGAGTGACATTCCAGTAGGAATCGACATTGGGGAAGAAGACTCGAGACTTCTAAGTCGATTTGGACTTTGGCTTTTGATAGAAAAGTGCACTCCAAATGAAAAGACTCCAAACGAGATTGTTGGACGTCTGTTGAGCATGCTCTTTCAATGGTTTGGATTTACCGCCACCCTGACCCAAGGTTGGTACTTTTTTTTGAGTTTTCAAATTAAGCCACCCTAACCCAAGGTTTGTACTTTTTTTCAGGTTTTCGAATTAAGCCACCCTGACCCAAAGTTTGTACTTTTCTTGAGGTTTTTGAATTAAGCCACCCTGACCCAAGGTTTATACTTTTCTTGAGGTTTTCAAATTAAGCCACCCTGACCCAAGGTTTGTACTTTTTTTTTAGTTTTCAAAATAAGCCACCCTGACCCAAGGTTTGTACTTTTTTTAAGGTTTTCGAATTAAGCCACCCTGACCCAAGGTTTGTACTTTTCTTGAGGTTTTCAAATTAAGCCACCCTGACCCAAGGTTTGTACTTTTCTTGAGGTTTTTGAATTATGCCACCCCTGACCCAAGCTTTATACTTTTCTTGAGGTTTTTAAATTAAGCCACCCTGACCCAAGGTTGGTACTTTTTTTTTAGTTTTCAAAATAAGCCACCCTGACCCAAGGTTTGTACTTTTTTTAAGGTTTTCGAATTAAGCCACCCTGACCCAAGGTTTGTACTTTTCTTGAGGTTTTCAAATTAAGCCACCCTGACCCAAGGTTTGTACTTTTCTTGAGGTTTTCAAATTAAGCCACCCTGACCCAAGGTTTGTACTTTTTTTAGGTTTTGAATTGAGCCACCCTGACCCAAAGTTGGTACTTTTTTAGGTTTTCAAAATAAGCCACCCTGACCTAAGGTTTGTGCTTTTTTTAGGTTTTCAAATTAAGCCACCCTGACCCAAGGTTTGTACTATTTTTAGGTTTTCGAATTAAGCCACCCTGACCCAAGGTTTGTACTTTTTTTAGGTTTTCAAATTAAGCCACCCTGACCCAAGGTTTGTACTTTTTTCAGGTTTTCTAATTAAGTCACCCTGACCCAAGGTTTGTACTTTTTTTTAGGTTTTCGAATTAAGCCACCCTGACCCAAGGTTTGTACTTTTCTTGAGGTTTCAAATTAAGCCACCCTGACCCAAGGTTTGTACTTTTTTTAGGTTTTCAAATTAAGCCACCCTGACCCAAGGTTTGTACTTTTTTTAGGTTTTCGAATTAAGCCACCCTGACTTAAGGTTTGTACTTTTTTTCAGGTTTTCAAATTGAGCCACCCCTAACCCAAGGTTGGTATTTTTTTAGGTTTTCAAAATAAGCCACCCTGACCCAAGGTTTGTACTTTTTTTTAGGTTTTTGAATTAAGCCACCCTGACCCAAAGTTTGTACTTTTTTTTATTGTTTTAAAATTAAGCCACCCTGACCCAAGGTTTGTACTTTTTTTAGGTTTTCGATTTAAGCCACCCCTGACCCAAAGTTTGTACTTTTTTTAGGTTTTCGATTTAAGCCACCCTGACCTAAGGTTTGTACTTTTTTTTAGGTTTTCAAATTAAGCCACCCTGACCCAAGGTTTGTACTTTTTTTAGGTTTTCGATTTAAGCCACTCTGACCTAAGGTTTGTACTTTTTTTTAGGTTTTTAAATTAGGCCACCGTGACCCAAGGTTTGTACTTTTTTTTTAGGTTTTCAAATTAAGTTGATGATAATGATCATCCGTAAGTTTTTATGGAATAAATAGGAGAATTTCTGCCGCAACACAACCAAGATTTGAATCATTCATGCAGTAATCAAAAGCCAAATTGCTCTGACCAAAATGAATAACTTTGCATTTATCAACATTGAATGACATCTGCCATGTATGGGACCAAAACACTAAATTATCCAGATCAGTTTGCAACAGTGAAGCATCCCTAGCATCATCAACAATCCTGTACAGCTTAGTGTCATCAGCAAATTTACAAATCCTGGATCCAAGGGAAACATCAATATCAATAATGAAGTTTAAGAAAAGAAGCGGACGCAATACAGAACCCTGAGGAACACCACTTGTAACCTTCTTCCATGGAGATACTTCACCAATAACAAGAACTCTTTGTGACCTGTCAATTAACCAAGAATTTATCCAACTGGCACACTTTCCCTCCACATCAAGCGTTCTTGTTTTTAACATGAGCCTGCCTAATGGAACCTTATCAAAGGCTTTTTGGAAGTCTTAATAGATAACATCCACATTATGACCAGAATCAACTAGTTTAGTAACATCATCAAGAAATTCTAATAGATTAGAAACACAAGACCTCTTATGTAAGAGCCCATGCTGGGACAAATTCAACCAACCATTGGCCAGTAAATGATCTAAAACAACATCCTTAACAATGGACTCCATGACCTTGCACACAACACTATTAAGACTCATTGGCTTATAGTTACAGGGCAAACTGTGGTCACCCTTTTAAAGAAATAGGAGTGACATTTGCAATTCTCCAATCACTAGGAATAACACCAACATCAAAGCACTTTGAAAAGATAATACTCAGGGGAACAGAAAGAACATCAGAACCACTAACGCAAGACAGCAGGATATATACCATCTGGACCGGGTGCTTTAATTGAAATCAACATCTTAGACACAACATCAACTAAAAAATCAACATCCATCCTTAATGGATACTGGAGAGTGCACACTAAGATACTCCACAACATCATCAGCAAGGAATTCCTTAGTAAAAGCTTTTCCTTTGGAAAACGCATGCCTTATTTATTCCTTTGTATTTGCTTGACTTACTTTACGAAGTTCGTGTTACCCCACCAACTTTTGCTTTAGCGCAGTTAACAAAAAATTTCCTCGGTTCGGGAATCCTTCAATTTGCGTTAGCTATCACACGCTTTGTTCCCAATTGTGTAATTACTAACCAGTTCCGTTTCTTGGATGAAGTCGGTGAGTTTTGTTGCATTTTACTACTATAATGTTTATATCGTGTCCGAGTGCTCTTCCGATTGGCATGTTTTCTGAGTTTCTAACTCAGGTTCACGTGGTAATTGCCTCAATTACTGATAACAGGTAGTGACTTGTTCGGTTTGACCAAGGAATCTAATCCTTTAAGTAGGATAAAACTAGTGTGAGTGTTAGGACCAGCCTTTTGAAACTTGAGCTTCGACCCAAACTCCATTCCTTCCGTTCCTCGCTTGTCCCGGCTGCCTCGCCTCTCGTTCAGGCCTCGGTGGAATGTTAAGTGAGGGATGTTAGTAGAAGTATTATGAAGGTTATGGCTTGGTTGGTAACTACGTTTTTAAGGTCGGTTAGAAGTGCGTTAGAATTAGGTCATGTGACCAGATTGCATATTTATAGCATGGAAGGTGGGTCAGTTTGTTATACTGTACCTGTGCTTGATTACATAAGGCAGGTCTGTTTGATTCCCCTTTGCGTGCTTTCAGGTTGGTCACGGCCCACTTCTTCACCATTCAAGGCTTTGTTAGCTTTCTTTGTGGCTTAAGCATGTGGTCGCCAAGGTGGTCCTTGGTTACTGTGTCCTTTATTAGTGTCAGCTTGAATACAGTAGCGTATTCTTTCAGCTGCCAGACTTGTGGAATTTCAACTATTCCTTAGTGACAGCTTGAATACCGTAGCGTATCCATTTACAGCTATCACATCTGTGGAATTTCAATTATACAAAGGCTTTGGTAGCCTATTGTACAGGTTTCACGCTTGGATACCACAGTGTACGCATAGCAGCAAGGGTGTGCCAGGAGTGACGGGAGAACATCCTCCCCCTCTTAGGTAGAACTTGGCGAAGTGATGGCCACTGACCTGTGAAGACTCCCGTCGGAGGTCTGACTTCTTCGCAGGTCACTTCCAAGATGTCCTGTCTCGCCAAGCAGGCAGGAAGGATTACTTAAGGAAGAACCAGAAGCTGATGAAGAAGACACTGCCTGGCATGTCTTTTTCTTAGCCATGACGACCAGGCCCTCCTGTGTGGCCCAGATTGTCTGGGCAGTAGGGTCAGCAGCATGCCCTGGCACCGCAGCGCACCCAGCTACCCAAAGCTTCTGGACATTCCTCAGCACAGTCGTGGTCAAGCCAGGTCACAGTCGCTCATTTAGGACAATGTTCCTTTGCCCACCGCTCCAGCGCCTCCCCCTGGGCTTGTGGTGGAGGTAAGCAAATATGTTTGTGATGCTCCTCTGGCTCCCCCTTCTTAGGAGGTCCGGTCGGGGGGCACCTGGGGTTGTTCCACGCTCAGTGGAAGGAAATAACCTCCGACAGATGGGTAGCTGGGGAGGGTTACAAGCTGTAGTTTACCTCTCCACCCCGGTAAGGGGGGGCTGCCTCGTGTAACCCCCAAATCAAGGGGCGCAGAGCAGGCCTTACTTCTGGAACAAGAGATCAACGATCTCCGACAAAAGAGAGCAATCATGCCGACGCTCCCGGGACAGGATCTGATATTGTTGACCTTCTTTCTAGCTCCAAAGAAAGGGGGCGCTTGGCGCCCCATCCTCAATCTGAGGTCGCTGAACAAGTTTATTTAGCTGGTCAGGTTCAAAATGGAGACTATGTGCTCCATTCTGCCACAAGCTGCATCAAGGGCTTTGGGCGTGTCTGCACATCCCCATTCACAGGGACCACTGCAGGCTCCTGGCCTTTTCGGTCTCTCCACGGCACCTCGGGTGTTCATTAGAATCACAAGGGTCCCGGCAGCCATCTTTGGAAGCAAGGTATCTGGATTTTCATGTACCTGTACGACTGACTGATAGTAGCCGACGATCCATCGACTGCGTCTGTTTACATCCAGCTGGTGTTCTTGGGGGCTCAGCATTTGGGCTGGTTAATCAACCATCAATAAATCAGGCTTAGTTCCCTCTCAAACTTTGACCTTTCTAGGGACAACATTACATCTGGCACAGCCCTCGGCCCCGGCGAGGACCTGGCTTTTATTTTTGGGATACCTAGCCAGCCTGGTGGATATCATTCCCATGTGCAGGTTTCACATGAGGAAGCTCCAATTCCATCTTCTGGGACACTTAGTCCTTTCCTCGAGGGACCTCTCAGTTCGGGTCCTGTGCCTTCAGCCATCACTAAAAGTATACAGTGGTGGCGCAACCCAGCACACCTGCTGCAGGGTTCACCCTTTCCCCCTCCGATGACAGAAGTAACACTTGTCACAAACATGTCCCTGTAGGGTTAAGGAGCACACTCAGGCCTGTCCCAAGTGTCAGGGCTATAGTCTGGCAAGTGGAAGCCCCAGCATGTCAACCTGTTGGAAAGCGGTCTTCAGGGCTTTGAAGCATTTCCTCTATTTAATCAAAAACAAAGTGGTTCTGATCAGAACAGACAACACCATAGTGGTGGCTTACATCAACAAGAAGGGAGGGACCAGGTCTAGAGACCTGTGGTTACTTGCCACGTCCCTGCTGGAGTGGTGCCAGTGGTACCATGTCCAACTTCAGGCAGTTGACCTGTCAGGCAAAGAGAACACTATAGCAGACTTATTGTCTTGCCTCAAGGGAGCCCCACAGATTGGTCACTCCGTACACAGATAGCCCAGGCGCTGTAGTTCTGGGACTGGCGTACGTATTCCTGTTTGCCTTAATAGACAATCACAAGCTACCAATTTTCTGCGCTCTGACCCCAGGCCCAAGAGTCTGGCAGGTGGACTCCTTTACGGTTCTCTGGAACCCCTTTATAGGATACACCTTCCCACCGTTTGCCCTGGTGCCATGAGGACTGGCCAAGGTGGAACAAGACCAGTCCCGACTAGTGTTAATATTCACACCGAAGTGATCAGGATGGCAGTGGTATCCACATCTTCTCCAGCATCTAGCAGACTACCCTTATGCGCTATACTGGACACGAAGGACATGCTGTCCATGCTGTTGACCGTGGAACTCCATCACAGTTCAAATGCCCTGCATATGACTGCATGACTTCTGTCATGGATGCCTTCTTCACGCAGGGCCTTCTGCAGGAAGCTGCCCAGATGGCGGAAAACAGCAGGAAACCTTCCACTCTCAGGATGTATTCTGCGAGACTCTGGCTGTTTTGAGAATGGTGTTCTAACCGCTCAGTTTCTCCGCGTTCGGCAGCTCTGGGTGCCATTGTGGATTTTCTACTTGCTCAGTTGAAGTGGGAAAGCAAGTGAGCACAATTAAAGGGATCCGCTTGGCCATAGTGGTCATTCACAAGGGCTTCCCCGATGACACCGCCATATCGAACTCAAAATCCCTAGAGCGGCGCATGGAAGGCATGTTTTTACAACGCCTGACGATTTAAAATATTTCATTACCCTGGAGCATGCGGGTGGTTTTTAAAGTCTTAGCTAAGGCTCTCTTTGAGCCACTGACATCCTGCCTTTTCAAAGAGCTCACCATTAAAGCGGCGTTCCTGTTAGCATCGGCTAGACGTCGCAGTGTCCTACATGCCCTGTCCCTCATGGAGGGCTACATAAGATTTGAATCTGGTGGAGTCGGGCTAATCCCTGACCCTTCTTTCCTGACCAAGAACCAAACTTGGACTTCTTGCCGGAAACCATTTTCCTTCCTTTAAAATCTCTATCAAATACTCAAGAGGACAAGAGTCTAGTGCCCAAGGCGGTGTCTCCGATACTATTTGTAGCATACCCAGCCCCTTCGCAAGGATGCCAAGTTACTTTTTATTTCGATATATAGCCCTCATAACCCAGTATCCAAAGATGCTATTTCTCGTTGGAATTTGTCAAGCAATTTCCTAAAACCCTAAAAAGGTCAAAAATGTCACATGTCTATGCTCAACAAGTATGGGCCCTAGCTACCTTAATTGTACTCACTAAGTACGGGCCCTAGCTACCTCAATTGCACTCACTGAGTACGGGCCCTAGCTACCTCAATTGTGCTCACCAAGTTCGGGCCCTAACTACCTCAATTGCACTCATTAAGTATGGGCCCTAGCTACCTCAATTACGGGCTCTGTCTACCTCAATTAAGCTCACCAAGTACGGGCCCTAGCTACCTCAATTGCACTCACTAAGTACGGGCCCTAGCTACCTCAATTGTGCTCACCAAATTTGGGCCCTAATTATCTCAATTGCACTCATTAAGTACGGGCCCTAGCTACCTCAATTGCACTCACCAAGTACGGGCCCTAAATACCTCAATTGCACTCACTAAGTATGGGCCCTAGCTACCTCAATTGCGCTCACCAAATACGGGCCTTAGCTACCTCTATTGCTCTTTTCAAAGGTGTTCAAAGGATACTTGATCATTACCCCCACGTTTACGATGTCTCTGGTTAAGCTAACATAATGTAGGGATGTGGATTACCTATCTGGAAAGAGACTTCCCTAGTGCTCTCTCTGTCACACACACACACCCACCCACCACACACATAAACACACACAAAGAACCAGAAGAGTCTGAAGAGAAGAGGGGCAAACGGGTGAACCCTCTGTCGGGGTTCCGGCCCACTCTTCAGATTAGGTTCTGACCTTTCTGAACAACCCCCCTCCTACTCTTGGTTGCAATCTGTTGCATACTTTATTAGCACAGAAGGTAAGGTATAATTTGAAGTAAATCCACCCTGCTTAGTGTAGGGGAAGTATTTACGATCCACCCTGCTTAGTGTAGTGGGGTATTTACGAGAATTATACTTACCTTCTGTGCATCCCGCCCACCTCCCCACTCGTTCAATCTCTTTGGTGGCATTGAAGTGAGTGTATGCGGCACTAGCGTTGCGTCCTGGATGTGTCAAAGGGAGTAACCAGGTTTTTGTTTAGTTTTGGTGGTATTTAGCAGTGAATCAGATTTGGGAGACCAGATTGCATATTTTAATAGCACAAAAGGTAAGTATATTTCACTATACTAGGCGGGGTGGATTTCATTTAGTGTTTTAAAGTGAAAGTTTTGCATCTCAATTGGTATCTATCCAAGTATATAACATTGTATTAATCTACATTAATGCAAAAAATGTGTTTTAATTGTTTTATTTTTACCAAGTCTTTTTTTACCAATTTTTTTTCTTCGTTCTACAGACATTCCATTTCAAGCACTAATATGTAAATGCTTTCACGTGTGCTATATTATAAGGAGATAAAATGTATCTCCAATTGTTTTAATACATTACTGAATTTGTGCTTACATCTTCCATTTTTAAAATCATGTATAGTAGCTATTTTACCTATGTAATATCTTCAGACTATTGCTATCATGCTTTTTTGAAATTTTGAGCTTCATTCCAACACAACAATTGTGTAATTCTTAGGAATAATTTTGTACATTTGTTCTTTATATACAGAGAGCATTGCTTTGGAAAGCCTAAAGAAAGAGGTAAGGCATGTAAAAGTGAAATTATTTGGTTGTGATGGAAGATTGTTTATTTTGTAGAATTGAGCTTTGAATCATGAGAAATTCAAAAAGGCAGCAAAATCGATTAAAATTTGATTATTTGACAGCGTTTTAAGATTGTAGGCATCAAATTTGTTATGGATGTGATATTGGGCTACCTTGATGTTTCCTTGTGTAAGTCCTTTTTTTTAGTTGTTAATTATCTATTATAAGTCTTTGCAGGTACAGCAAATTCTGATCAAATAGGTTAATTGTCTGTCAATGCTGTGCCCCTCTTCGAAGGGGTACAGCAAATTCTGATCAAATAGGTTAATTGTCTGTCAATGCTGTGCCCCTCTTTGAAGGGGTACAGCAAATTCTGATCAAATAGGTAAATTGTCTGTCAATGCTGTGCCCCTCTTTGAAGGGGTGCAGCAAATTCTGATCAAATAGGTTAATTGTCTGTCAATGCTGTGCCCCTCTTTGAAGGGGTGCAGCAAATTCTGATCAAATAGGTTTTGGTTCTTTACTGTACCCCAATCAAATACAAGCAGGAAGAGACTTTGCTATCATTTCCAGTTACCAAGGAGAGCTATCAAAAGAATTACAAATTTAGAATAAATCAAGAATTGTTCAAACTTTATCAGCCACAACTAAAAAAAATCATTAAGAGTCAGATTTGAAAACACATGCTCATAGACCTTGGAATTTGATGATAAATGATGTTGGCCTTTAGTGCATGATGTAGATGTAAGTATAGGTCTTATTAACTTGCATTTCAATGGCTCTGTTATTAACAGTTAAGAACAAGTTGATCATATGGTCTGTGCAAAACACCTGCATAGCATGGTAGCTTCTGATCTGGTTATTTAGTTCAGTTAAAGTGCCTTGTGGAGTACCAAAATGTTTTACAATCTAGTAGCAGAAATTTCTCATTTATCGGATATTCTAAGATTACTGCTATTCTTTTCAGTACGTCACAACTTGGATTCTGAAGCTACACGACACCCACTTCAGTGTATTTGTGAACTGTTTGATGCCCCTTCCTCCTGAATATTCAAAAGTGGGTGGATACTGGTGAGTAGAGGGTCTGTTTTAGTGTTGATGTACTACCGTCTGCCAATATATACACTTTTATGTCATATTTTGTATCTACTGTGTGTGATAAAAATTATATTTTGTACTTTTGTTTCTGTGTGGACCATTGTAGATTAAAACAAATGGATTTGAAGCTGTTTTTTGGTTCCGATGCGATAGCATTAGGAAGCTTTGCGGTCATGATGGCGTGTGCGTGTATGTATGTGTGTGTGTTTCTGACGACCAGCTCGTAAACGTGATATCTCAAGAACGGTACGCTGGATCAATGTCATATGTCTTACACAGATAGCACATGGTCCGTAGATGTGCCCTATTTTTTTTTATGGTGATGTCATGCATATTAATGAGTAGGCGGGGCATAATGTAATAACCTTGAAATGTTCATGTTTTAACAACTGCATGTTTGTTTTGTTTCATATTTAGGATAATTATGATGTTAGCTGATGTGTACATGTTCATGATGTAATAATGTTGAATTTTATTAATATGCATAGTGGGCGGGGCTTAATCTGATTTTGCTGAAAAGAGTTTGTTAACACCGTTTCTCAAGAACGGTAAACTAGATTCATGTCATAATTGGTACACAGATAGCCCATCCTCTGTAGATGTGCCTTATTATTGTTGATGGTGATGTCATGCATATTAATGAGTAGGCGGGGCCTAATTTAAAAATCTAGAAATGCTCATATGTCTGTCTTGTTTTATATGTGCATGAAGCAATTTCTTTTCTTAGGAGAAATGGTCCGTCAATCATTCACAGTTAATGCACATTATTACCTCAGGCATTATGATACACAGCTTTTTTATTACCAGTTTGCAAACAAACTTCTCCCACTAAGACACTTGACACGGATGAGTGATTTCAATTACAAAAGTGCCTTGATTATTTAGCTCTGGCTTTGTGTAATCTTATACATACAAATATCCTTGGGCTACTTGGCTGTGGTGTGCATGGGAATACCATTGTTTGGAGTGGAAACACAATACACGGGACAGGAAGTCGGGTTGGTGATTGTCATATCTGAGTTTTCAGGATTAACTCGGGTGTTGGTTGCAGGTAGACTTAAAGAGAAACTTTTCAGCATGTGTACAAAACGTTGATTTTTTTTAATGTGCATAAAGTGGGTGGGGCTTAATATGATTTTGTAAGTAAAAAGCTTGTAAACATGATATCTGAAGAACTCTGAACTGGATTTATGTCTTGTGTGCTACACAGATAGCCCATGGTCTATAGATGTGCCCTATTGTTTTTGGTGGTGATGCCTAGCATATTAATAAGAGGTGGGGCTTAAAGTAAAAATTTTGAACAAGTGATAAGTGAGCAACTGTATGTCCATTTTGCATCATACTGGGCATGATAATATCGTTGGTTATTATGTACATGCTTATGTTATTAACAGATGTCATTAATATGCATGGTGGGTGTGGCTTAATTATATGTTAAAGTGCTAAATGATATAAACACACCATACCTCATGAACAGTATATCAGATTTATGCCGTATGTGGTACACAGATGGGTTATGATCTGTACATATGCTTTAATGTTGTGGTAGGGATGTCATGAATAGAAATGAGTAGGCGGGACTTACTAAAATGTCTTGAAATAGGATAAATGAGCAACCGCTTTGCATCATACATTCTATGATAATGTTATTAGTTTCTGTGCAAATGCTAATATTGTCAACTTTCTTATTGATCTGCATGGTGGGTGTGGCTTATGAATTAATATCATGTAAAAAACATTTCATGACATGCAATGACATGACAGTTAATCAAAAACTTACAAATCAATCATCTTATGAAAAAAGTATCAAAACCACAAAACCTTTTGGTTTTGGTTCATATATATGAAGTTGTGGTTTACCAAGTGACTTTTAAGACTTAAGGTTTTAGGCTTTCTTACACATACCACAATTGTATTTTAAGTGTTACATATTTCCTGTAAAGAATGAATATTCTGGGCCTGTTTGATGCCCCTCCCTCCTGATTATTCAGAAGTGGGGGGTACTGGTGAGTAGAGGATCTGTTTTAGTGTTCATGTACTGTATCTGCCAAATATATACACTTGTTTGTAATATTATGTGTTCTTTACAGCATGAAGCAATATCTTTCCTTAGGAGAAATGGTCCGTCATTTCTTCACAGTTAATGCACAAATCATCTCAGGCATATGATATACAGCTACTTTTATCACCAGTTTGTAAACAAACTTCTACCACTAAGACACCCAACAAGGATGAGTGATTTCAATCACAAAAATGCCATGTGTATTCAGTACTAGATTTCTGTAATCTTACACACAAATAACCTTAGGCTACTTGGCTGTGGTGTGCATGGAAATGGCAGATAAACAATCATTGTCTGGAATGGAAACACAATACACTGAACAGAAAGTCGGGATGGTAATTGTCATACCTGAGTTTTCAGGATATACTCGGGTGTCAGGTGCGGGTAGGCTTAAAGAGATACTTTTCAGCCCGAGTGTGCATTGCAAGTCTATCTGTACTCTTGTTCCAGTGTGGACCATTATATATTAATTAGAACACATGGATTTGAAGTTGTTCATGTATATGAAGTTGTGATATAAGTGAATTTTAAGACTCATGTACTTTCTTGCTGCTACTGAGGATATATATTAAACAAATAGCAAGAAAGCATGTTAAGTGTGACATATTTCACCAAATTAATTTCATGTCCCAAGTTGTTTGTATCGTTTAAGTATATTCTGGCATAGGGTAGTAGCATGGACACTATTTCCATATTCATTCATTGTTTTGATTGTTTCTCTGACATGACAAAGGTTATATTAAGTGTTTTGTATGTGTCAACTGCTTCTTTTATGCAGCGTCTGTTGCTTTCATTACATAACATACATGAAAAATGTTTTTTTTTTTTTAATCTTTTCCATTTTGATTCGTTCCCAGGGATACCTTGTGTAGTAAAATCACAGAACTCCAGGAAGGACTGAAGAAAATATTCAGTTTGACCCCATACAATTCCATCACATATGAGGTAAGTCTATAATGATATATGCACCTGTTTCCTACACTTCACCATTAGACAGTGTATGGTCTTGTAGGTAATCTCTCTACACCTCAAACATCAGTCCAAAAGCCCCTTCAACCTACATCAATGACAGTCTGTGGAAGGGCATTCCATTTGGACACAACTTTAACCAAAAAATAATGTCCCTGTACATTCATTCCTGAGGACTTTGCATAAAGTTTAAAAGTATGACCTCTGGTGAAAAAAATGTCACTCAAATCAAAGCAGAGTTGCATGAAGCAATATCTTTCCTTAGGAGAAATGGTCAGTCAATCATTCACAGTTAATGCACATTATTACCTCAGGCATTATGATACACAGCTATTTTTATCACCAGTTTGCAAACAAACTTCTCCCACTAAGACACTTGACACGGATGAGTGATTTCAATCACAAAAGTGCCTTGATTATTCAGCTTTGGCTTTGTGTAATCTTATACACACAAACAGCCTTGGGCTACTTTGCTGTGGTTTGCATGGGAATGGCAGATAAACATTAAGTGTTTGGAGTGGAAATACGATACACGGGACAGGAAGTCGGGCTGGTAATTGTCATACCTGAGTTTTCACGATTAACTCAGGTGTCGGGGGCGGGTAGGCTTAAAGAGAAACTTTTCGGCATGTGAGTATTGACGCATTTAAAACTTTTCATAATCTTAACAACCTCTATCAAATCTCCTCACAGTCTTCTTGGGGAGTAATTTTTGTGAGTTTTAGAGAAGAAAGCCTTTCTTATGTCAAATGCTGTAAAACAGGAATCATCCTTGTAAATATCCTCTGGACTTTCTCAATCAAGTCATTGTCACATTTCAAGTATGGACTCCAAACTTGAATAGCAAATGTAAAACTGATATGGAACATTTATGGAGGAATATTCAGAGATTTTTATATAGTTTTGATCTTTAAAAAAACTACTGTCATGCAGAGAAAATCAGTTTGTTTAAAAGAACTACTGACATGTAAAGAAAATCAGTTTCTTTAAAAGAATTACTGACATGTAGAGAAAATCAGTTTGTTAGAACTACTGACATGTAGAGAAAATCAGTTTGTTAGAACTACTGACATGTAGAGAAAATCAGTTTGTTTAAAAGAATTACTGATATGTAGAGAAAATCAGTTTGTTAGAACTACTGACATGTAGAGAAAATCAGTTTGTTTAGAAGAACTACTGATAAGTAGAGAAAATCAGTTTGTTTAAAAGAACTACTGACATGTAGAGAAAATCAGTTTGTTTAAAAGAACTACTGACATATAGAGAAAATCAGTTTGTTAGAACTACTGACATGTAGAGAAAATCAGTTTGTTAGAACTACTGACATGTAGAGAAAATCAGTTTGTTTAAAAGAAGTACTGACATGTAGAGAAAATCAGTTTGTTTAAAAGAACTACTGATAAGTAGAGAAAATCAGTTTGTTAGAACTACTGACATGTAGAGAAAATCAGTTTGTTTAAAAGAACTACTGACATGTAGAGAAAATCAGTTTGTTTAAAAGAACTACTGACATGTAGAGAAAATCAGTTTGTTTAAAAGAATTACTGACATGTAGAGAAAATCAGTTTGTTTAAAAGAACTACTGACATGTAGAGAAAATCAGTTTGTTAGAACTACTGACATGTAGAGAAAATCAGTTTGTTAGAACTACTGACATGTAGAGAAAATTAGTTTGTTTAAAAGAATTACTGACATGTAGAGAAAATCAGTTTGTTTAAAAGAACTACTGATATGTAGAGAAAATCAGTTTGTTTAAAAGAACTACTGACATGTAGAGAAAATCAGTTTGTTTAAAAGAACTACTGACATGTAGAGAAAATCAGTTTGTTAGAACTACTGACATGTAGAGAAAATCAGTTTGTAAGAACTACTGACATGTAGAGAAAATCAGTTTGTTAGAACTACTGACATGTAGAGAAAATCAGTTTGTTTAAAAGAATTACTGACATGTAGAGAAAATCAGTTTGTTTAAAAGAACTACTGACATGTAGAGAAAATCAGTTTGTTTAAAAGAACTACTGATATGTAGAGAAAATCAGTTTGTTTAAAAGAACTACTCACATGTAGAGAAAATCAGTTTGTTTAAAAGAACTACTGACATGTAGAGAAAATCAGTTTGTTTAAAAGAACTACTGACATGCAGAGAAAATCAGTTTGTATAAAAGAACTACTGACATGTAGAGAAAATCAGTTTGTTAGAACTACTGACATGTAGAGAAAATCAGTTTGTTAGAACTACTGACATGTAGAGAAAATCAGTTTGTTTAAAAGAATTACTGACATGCAGAGAAAATCAGTTTTTTTAAAAGAACTACTGACATGTAGAGAAAATCAGTTTGTTTAAAAGAACTACTGATAAGTAGAGAAAATCAGTTTGTTAGAACTACTGATATGTAGAGAAAATCAGTTTGTTTAAAAGAATTACTGACATGTAGAGAAAATCAGTTTGTTAGAACTACTGACATGTAAAGAAAATCAGTTTGTTTAAAAATCCACTAAAATTTACAAAATAGCTGGACAAGTCTCATAATATTTGTTTAAATAAAGAACTTTTTTGAATTGCAGGCCTAATTATTTAAGAAATTATGCAAATTTATGATGCCATCAGTTGAATAATTTTCCATTTTCTGCTGTAAGACTAATGTTTTTAAGACCTTTGCCCAGAAGTGTGCAAGAGTGCAATTGACTAATGACTGAGATGGCTTTACACCCAATCAAAGTTTGCCAGCCAGAAAGATATTTTGTCTTTAATTTCTGAATTTGGTGAAAATAATTTGTAAAATTGCAACAGGATCTCAGTCGCTCCACATCAGATTCCACCCTTGAACACAACTCAGTTGCTATTTCGTTATTTTCAAGACTTCTGCACTAAATTCAAAATAAAACCAGGTAAGAAGGTAATAATTTATCAAAATAATAATCCTTTTATGTTTGAATATTAAATCATGACAAAATTTCATCTTTTTTGTCAACTAACTGGGAGGCCAGTTGATTACATAATACATTATCAAGACAAGACGTTGATCGAATGTCCTTCAGTGCATGGTGCTCAAAAGGTCTGTGCTTCAAGGGCAGATTTTTGTAATCCTTTCAACTCTTTTATGAATTTCACTCTTAGTAAGTAGACATCTTGAAACTTTAATTATCCATAATTTGGAACCAAGTAAAAATATTAAAATGCTTTATTCATAATTTGATGTTTTTTTACATTAGTATGAATGTGCTAGTCTACACCGATTCTCAAAGCCTATGTTCTTAGTGCTGTGGCCAAAATAAGATACGTATTAGGTTCTGATATTATTTTATTTTTTAGGAAGGAAAATAACTTTAGAAAAAGAAAATTGAGGATTTACCTCAGGGTACAAAAATAAATGG
The DNA here is from genome assembly GCA_020152595.1 of Chiridota heheva. Classification (NCBI taxonomy): domain Eukaryota; kingdom Metazoa; phylum Echinodermata; class Holothuroidea; order Apodida; family Chiridotidae; genus Chiridota; species Chiridota heheva. Next base: position 310,185 of record JAIGNY010003604.1, read on the forward strand.
AATTTACTCTGTGCCCAGAATTTGCAAAACAACTAATTAAAATTATCTCTGTATTAAGCTTACTCTGTATACATATTATCTCTTTTTTTACAGGTTTGGGACTATATCATGCCTGCTTGGATGGAAGCTATCAGTTCTGACATTGAAGAAAAAGACACGCCACAACTTCAAGAAGTCCTGTCCAAGCTCTTTGATGTGGACATAAGTCCCCTGCCTTTCTCCACCGAGAAAACATTTCATTTTGTGGCCTGCAGGTTCAAAGATACACCTGCAAAGCAGCAGGAGAAAGCATTGCTGTGGCTCCAGGTGAGAACATGATTAAACTTATCAGTTCAATACCCTTAAAAAGATAGCTTCCTGGATGTGAGCATGAATTAGTTTATTGGTCCAATCCCCCAAAAAAGATACTATAGCTTGCTGGATGCGAACATGAATTAACTAATTGGTCCAATCCCCAAAAAGATAGCTTGCTGGATGCGAACATGAATGAACTTATTGGTCCAATCCCCCAAAAAGATACTGTAGCTTGCTGGATGCGAACATGAATGAACTTATTGGTCCAATCCCCAAAAAAGATAGCTTGCTGGATGCGAACATGAATGAACTTATTGGTCCAATCCCTTAAAAAAGATAGCTTGCTGGATGCGAACATGAATGAACTTATTGGTCCAATCCCCAAAAAAGATAGCTTGCTGGATGCGAACATGAATGAACTTATTGGTCCAATCCCTCAAAAAAGATACTATAGCTTGCTGGATGCAAACATGAATTAACTTATTGGTCCAATCCCCAAAAAAGATACTGTAGCTTGCTGGATGCGAACATGAATTAACTTATTGGTCCAATCCCCCAAAAAGATACTGTAGCTTGCTGGATGCGAACATGAATGAACTTATTGGTCCAATCCCCAAAAAAAGATAGCTTGCTGGATGCGAACATGAATGAACTTATTGGTCCAATCCCTCAAAAAGATACTATAGCTTGCTGGATGCAAACATGAATTAACTTATTGGTCCAATCCCCCAAAAAGATACTGTAGCTTGCTGGATGCGAACATGAATGAACTTATTGGTCCAATCCCCAAAAAAGATAGCTTGCTGGATGCGAACATGAATGAACTTATTGGTCCAATCCCCAAAAAAGATAGCTTGCTGGATGCGAACATGAATGAACTTATTGGTCCAATCCCTCAAAAAAGATACTATAGCTTGCTGGATGCAAACATGAATGAACTTATTGGTCCAATCCCCCAAAAAGATACTGTAGCTTGCTGGATGTAAACATGAATTAACTTATTGGTCCAATCCCTTAAAAAGATACTGTAGCTTGCTGGATGCGAACATGAATTAACTTATTTGTCCAATCCCCCAAAAAAGATAGCTTGCTGGATGCTAGAGTACACTTGCAGCTTGCTCATGCAAGGTCGTGCAATCTTGCATGGAAAAATATTGAGCATGTGTGGCATGCGTATGCAAATAAAGTTGTAAATAGATCAAGTCTTTAATATTGTTTTAAATGTCTACATTGAAAATTACATATTTAATTTTTGAGTTTGCTGATTACTGCACAGTAATCTTTGCTGATTACTCCACAGAGACAGCCTTGATAAAAATTTACAGCAATATTATGTTAAATATGGACAAACAACGATGCACACTCTTCTTATTTTTGAATCTGAGTGCGGCATTTGATACCGTAAACCACAGCACTCTCCTCAACACACTTCACTCTCAGTTAGGAATTGCTGGTGACATCCAACAATAGCTCATATCCCATCTATTGTCTTGAAAGCAACATGTTTTTCTTAAAGGTGCTAGATCCAAAAACTTTCTGTTGGACTGTGGCGTACCTCAAGGCAGCTGCTTGGGTCCCATATTATTCTTGTGTTATGTATCTCAACTCTTCAGTATTGTGTCAAAGCATATCCCACAAGCCCATAGCTATGCTGATGATACTCAGCTGTACTGCTCATTCACTGCCGGCTCTATCTCAGAGAAAGAGGCAGTCGGGGCAGTGCAATCTCTTGTTGCTGAATAAGGTCTTGGATGGTCAAGAATAATCTCATGATCAATGACTCCAAGACTGAATTTCTTCTAATTGGCACTCGTCAGCAATTAGCTAAAGCTGGAGTCCAATCCATCAAATTTGGTGAATCTGAAATAACACCATCTGTTAGTGTAAACAATTTGGGTGTTTATTTGGACAATCACATGTCTCTGAATATTCATATTGGGAAAGTTTGTTCCAAAGCTTATCAGGTCTTTATAACATTCGTCACATTGCCAAATATCTTAATGTAGATTCCATAAAAACCCTTATTAATGCTTTTGTTATAATTCACATTGATTATTGTAATTCACTTCTTGTTGGACTACAGTACCTGATTATCAACTTTACGGAATTCAAAGAATACTTAATGGTGCTGCTCGGTTGATTTTCAGACTACCAAAATGTTCTCAAATTAATGCTGTTTTGAAATTCTTTTACTGGTTACCAGTCAAACAAAGAATTAATTATAAAATTATTTAACAAGTTTTCAAGTGCATTAAAGGCCTTGCTCCAAAATATTTATGTGAAATGGTAGTTGAAAAAACCATCCCGCTATGACTTTCGTTTCAAGTCCCTATTTGTTACCCATATTAAGCATAAAACTCTTGCCGAAAGGGCCTTTGCTTATAAAGGTCTTTGGTTGTGGAATTTACTCCTCAACTGAACTCTATTGTATTGATAATGTATCCCTGATCTCCTTTCAAAACTAAACTTAAAACTTTTTTGTTTAAAAGACATTAATCTAATGTGCTGCTTGATCCATTGTATTTTGATTTATGTTGTCATTTCTGTATTCTTATTTTTGTTTTCGTATGTAATTTTCTTGTATGTATGGCATTTTTGAAGGTTTTTACAAAATTAGCGCTATATAAATTTATGTATTATCATTATTAAATTTTGAGTTTTTTGATCATCAGCAAAATTTGTGATGTCTGAACAGGAAAATTTTCTATTTAGGTTTAAATATATTTCTTTCCTTAAATTCCAGTCTTTGAAAATGATGAAAACCCCTCTCTAGCTAGACATAGATTGGAGATACAGCTAAAATCCAAAAAAACTTTCTAACCAGAACCACCCTCTCCTTTTTAAGCACTTGAGTTATATGATTAAGAAGCAGAGGATTACTCTAATTAAATGGAGATCTGTTCGTTCATTACAAATTTGCATATTACTACCTTAAAATTCAAAAAGCTGTGGAAGGGTCAATTTTGGCTATATCATGTTTGATATTGAATTTTTAATCCAGATCTGTTAATAAATCTTAAATCTCTCTCTAACACTTTTTCAGATATTATCAGAGACCGACATTATTATTCCCCTCAATCTGATCCTGAGTATGTTTAATGATGGTATGTCGTCAATGAATGCGATCCAGAAAGCCAAGGCCAGCAAGATGGTGCCACCTGCAACAGCCGATGCCACAGCCACAGATTCCAAAACAAATACCGAGAAGACTGAGAAGAATGTGGCTAAGGAGGACACAGCTGTAATCGTGGAAGTAGATGAAGGAACCTTGTCTGGCTCAAAACCAGGTACTTTAAAGAAGGAGGAAGGTAGTGTAGTCAAAATCATCAAAAGTTCATTATTTTCAAAAATTATTTGATCTGGCTGAAAGATCTTTAGAGAAATATAAACACATTGAGGCATTGTCAAATTTCATGATTTTTGAAAATTATTATTTGATGCCTAAAAAAGATTCATGAATCTTTAGAGGCATTATTAGCTTGATTATCACAAAATGATTGGAAATTGTCAAAACATTCTTCAATATTTTATGATTTCCAAAAATTATTTGATTTGCTGAAGCATGCTGCATGAATCTTCAGAGAAGTGGTTGCACATCGAGGCATTATTATCTTGATTACAAAATCTTTGGAAATTCATAATGATAACAAAATATATGTAAAATTTGGTTTAAATTTTGGAGCTGTTGGAAATTTGTGTAAATTAGTGATGTGTGAACAAGCAGAATGTTCTTTTTCCTCATGTAAAACCTTTCCTTTTAGTCGTCTGTCACAAGTTAAGGAAAAGCAATTATTTGCGACTAGCTATTTAATCTCAACCATACAATGTTTATAACAATACATTGTACAGACTCCTAGCTTGATTTAAAAAAGGGCAGGGTGCTGGACTTGTTGAGGGGCACATTAATGTGCACGTGAACCACTGTTTATTTTGGGTGTGGAGTCTAGGGGCCCCCTTAAGGCTCAATTCCTATGGTGAAGAAAGCTCTGGGATTTTAGCTACAATCATGCATCTCAGAATGAAGCTATTCTGAATGATAAGGTCATTAGTCAAACAGGACAATTGCTTACTATGCTATCATTCTGTGTTCTGTATCCATGTTAGATATTTCATTTATGAGGCTAATCAAGATCGCTATCTTAAAAAAATGATAATGATGATTTATTTTTCTCATGAGGGGCAGGGCAGACCCACGGAGGGCGGGGCGAGCTGCCCCTGTGAAACAGCAAAGCTACGGGTCTGTTGTAGGAAAAATTGAAAGACATCAATATTTTGAGCTGTCTTCAATATGGTAATGAGAGTTAAGATATGGTATTTTTATGCTGATATATACTCCTCACCTTTAAGTCTTAAAGTGTTCTTTGTATTAATTTGTTTACATTTAATGTAATATCCTTTTGTTGTAGCCCATGGTGAACAGCATCCACCAACATTAATGGTTGACCCCTCACATTTGACCTCTGACCTTGATGAAAAGGCCAAAATTGAACAAGATGACGAGGAGGTGCTACGGTGCTATGTCATGATGCTAGACCTCCTTATCATGCAGGTATGCTACACACCAACTTAATGTGTCGTATGTCAAAGTGATCAAGTGTTGATGGTTCATTTAGTATGTATGTTTCTGATGTGAACCCATTTGTCTTATTTCATTGCACAATTATATTGTTCGGGTTGTCAAGTTGTAAGTATCTACAAATTATGTGTACAAAAAGTAGTGAAAAATTACCCCATGACTTGTCCTTTTTCTTAAAAATTTGTTCCAGTAAATTATGACCACAAACTTACTGTAGCAAATATTAAGACCACTTATCTTACTTAGAATAAGTGCTCAACTAGGAGAACAATACAATGGGGCCATTGATAAGGGAATTTGATTCTAATTACTTGTGGTTTTCAGAATAAAGAGGAAAAGTCTAACCCGACCTGCTTATCTATCAGGTCGGGTCTGACTGTTTGAAATTTTAAGGAGCAGAACAACTTATGCTGCGCCGAAGTGGCGATTCTAATTTGAAAAATAGAAACTCGGTATGTTTGATGGTAATCCTGATGAAAGCAATCAGTCTTGGTAGAATTCACTTGTATAACACCAGCCATCTTTGGTGTGGATCACCAAATTTGTGAATTTTTATATTGGGTCTAGCGAGAGTGGGCCAAATTTTTTACTTTTTTCTCAAAATTTCTTTAATTTTTTGATCAAAATATCTGACTTTTTCTCAAAATTTACAAAGGTTTTCCTCAAAATATCTGACTTTTCTCTAATATCTCTAACCAACTCCTCAAAATGTCTGACTTTTCCCATTTATCTCTGACCAATTCCTCAGAATATCTGACTTTTCTCTAATATCTCTGACCAATTCTTCAAAATCTCAGAAGTTTTTGCTCAATACGAGTCAATATATCAGACATTCTCCTCAAAATTTCTTAAGTATTTGCTCAAAATATCAGACTTTTGGCTCATAATATATGACTTTATTCTCAAAATTTCTGAAGTTGACCGATTTACTTTTGCTCAAAAAATCTTACCTTTTGTTCAAATTTTCCCAATTTCTCCCTCAAAATATCTGACTTTTACCTCAACATTTTTGGTAACGTGACAGGGTGGGGAGGGGGAGCTTGCATTCATATTTTTTTTCCTTCAAAGATCCTCAAAGTTTATAAAGTATTTTCTCAAAATATCTGACTTTTTGCTCAAAACATCAGACTTTTCAATTAAAGTTTTGGTAATAAGAAAAGGAAGGGAGGGGGGGGGGGGAAGGATCTTAGATTCAGAATTGTTTGTCTTTGCCCCTATAAAAAAAGTGTAGCTATGCCACTGCTGCCCCCTTCCCCTGTATGGTCTTGGATTGAACCCTCAAACTGCATTATTGTGGGGACAAATTAATATTCGTTTAGCTCCTGATTTTTTGTTAAAATCATGTATAGATCTCAAAAGACACAACTCTGGATTTAAAACAATGAATTACGGAAAGGAAAATTAAACATACTCAACGTGATAATTGCTCATGCTCTAATAAGAGCCAGCATGTTTTGACATGATAGCGTATCCCAACATTAATAGATATATGTAAATGCTGTTTATATTTCTTTTCAATTTTCCATGTCTTTTTTTCATATGTTTTGAATGTTGTAATTTAGAAATGTCCAAGTTTTGTTACATTCTGTGCTTATGTGTGAATGGTTTTGTGATGGTTATTGCAGGTTAGATGTAGTACCAATGTGTATAGTCATGGTTCTACTGTACTGTACATGACTCTTGGACAAAGGCTCCTATTAGGAAGAAATTTAGGCTGTAAAAAAGTGTTACGATATTTTCCTAAACGCCTGCATATTATGTTGAATACAGTAATATCTGAAACATATTTTGGCCTGCTATTTTGTAGGTACCTTTGTCTAATTGTGACTGGTTGAATGATGATGTCCATGACTTGTCCTTCTCCTTAAAAACTTGTTCCAGCAAATCCTAACCACAAACTTACTGTAGCAAATAATGAGGCCACTTATCTTAATTAAAATGACCACTCAACCACGCAATATGGACTTTATCCATTGCTATTATGATACTCAACACCAACTTCCACAAGAACTCATGACCAACAGGAGAACAAATACAATGGAGCCATTGATGGGGAAATGTAATCCTGATTACTTGTGGTTTTCAGAATGAAGAAAATATAGAGGAAAAGTCTGACCCGATCTGCTTATTTATCAGGTCAGGTCTAAATGTTGGAAACTTTAAAGAGCAGAACCGCTAATGTTGTGATTGGTAGTTTGTACCAATAGCAATGTTGCTAAGAATTTGACAAACTTCATGTACATCACAATATCAGGCATTTTCATGTGTTTTGCTAATGCGATAGTTTCTTTTAAACAGTGTAAACGCAAACCTCTCAGAGTGAACCCCTTTGCACAGGTGACAAGAATTGTTAACATATTTATTGGCTAGGGCATATTTCTTTGAAAATTCAAAATAAAGAAACATGCAAATCTTTGCTTCTCTCCTTAACTATTTAGTTATAATTCTTTTTTCATTTCTGTATTGTTAAAAGATTTGCGCATTTAAAAATAAGTATTCCCATATTTTAGCTGAACTGTTCTTGAATGTTTGGAAAAACAAAATAAGCAACGTATGCAAATCATTCACTTCACTTCTTGTGTTATAAGTTCTTTTTTATCTCATTCAAATAATGCTCTCTTGGATATCTTAATTTCTTGTTCTGGTTTGCTAGATTCAGATTAATTAAATCTCACTCAACCAAAGGTGTCCAAAACAAAGGTGTGATTTTAGGAAACTTCTTAAAAAGAGGTTTTTTTGTTTGTTTCATATTCATCAGGTGCACACAGATCAAATGTTTGAATTTAGTAAAAATGCACACACATGCACACCTAGCGATCCCAACCCTACAGTGTGCATACATGTTTAATCCATATACAATTGGAAAGAGAATTTTATTTTGTTTATGGGGAAGCAAGTTTCTGATTCAGATGTTCTGATGCTGACTTATGATTTTTGAAAGAAAATGTTCCAAAATATACCAAAAATCACAATATTTTACCAAAAATTGAAGGATTTTGGCTAGATATGTGCAAACTGTGATTAGCTTTGCTTGATTTGACTTGTTTAAATCATGTTTACCAAAACTGTAATATTCTGTAAGTGTTGTTTGAATTTTCTTGAAAACCAAAAAATCTTTTTGGTGATTTATTTACAAAAAACTGAAAATTCTACATTTTTACCATCAATTTACTCAAAAAAATGTCTATAAAATGCACATAAAGAAATTCATATTTTGAAAGATCAAATGGAGTACTTTAAAAAAATAGTAAATTCACAAATCACGCTAGGAAGCACAAAATCACCATACCAACGATATCAAAACAGAAAAATGTCTCTTACTGAGTTATGAATTTTCAAAAGTTCCAAGAAATCTTAATATATGCAAATTCATGGTGTAGTAAGTATATGGGATGTTCACATTATTATACAAATTCTGCTGCTGCTGACGTTTAGGACATTTGTACCATGAGAGTGCTTATTACTAGTGCTGTCACCACATACTATTACGTATCGATTTTTGTGGAGAAAAATATCGCGATATATCGTATATCGCAATATTTTTTAAAAAACTGACTCACGACACAAATTGTTAATATCACTAACGTTAAATGATCATGGAGTTATAATTTACTCCATGATATAATGAATGCAAGAAAATTATTTGCAGATCTAGCAGACGACATGATCATGTGACTATTACGTTCATCATGCATCACGCATGTGTTTGGTAATTCAGTCAACGTGACCATGAATCATCAAAGTGTGAGCCTGAGTGGCACATTCTGGACCAATTTTTCGTTCTTTTTGCCAACTTACATCAGCGCGTGCCAGTGTGTGGTGACATAGCACTATTTTTATTTAGTTGTTTTTATGTTTCACGATTATTTTGCACGTTTTTAATGGCCTAAGCTTGACTTTTACATTTAGTACCATAAAGTAAGAATTGTAACATACGAAGTAAGTAGTGTAGCCTAGTTGCGTGAAAATTTCTTAGTTGAGTATTAGTTTTTGGTATTGTGATATGTCGCGAGAGGCATATTTCATGTCATGGGAAAAGATATATCACGATATCGCGATAATCGATATGTCATGAAAGTATCACTTATTACTGGGTATAATCAAGTCAATCAATTGCATGGACAAAGTATTCCAACATGTCATTTTCCTTGTTTATTTAATTTTTTATTATTTTTGATAAATTTCCTTTCAGCTGCCTTTGGTTTTTGATAGAACTAAAAGATTCATTTATATCTATGTGTCTTTCCCTTGATCTATTTGCTATGATTTCCATGTTTTTTTCTTTTTTTTTTCATTTTTCTTGATTGGTTTTTATGAGAGATACCAAACTTTTCACTTTTCAGGTTACAAAAAAGAGACGTTACCCAAAGCTGACGGTATACAAAACACAAACTAACCCGCCATTACCTAAACTGCCATCATTTTCATATCCATCATAGCATTTTGACAAACTGCCAGATTTTGATCTTTTATATAAATAACTTCATGTCGTCGGAATTGTCAATAAATTTTACAAATTTTTGTCATAATCCAAGGTGCTAACTCACATGTGTAATCCTTTGCTCTGATGTTTTTGTTTTTTTTGTGAAGAGCATGTTTGAAGTGTAAGGACGAGTTCATCTTTTATCAGTTGAACGTAAAGTGATATTCCATGAATATCATTTATATTATAGGAATTATATATGTTATAAAAACATTGGTATGAAAATCATGTTGATATCTTTTTCCATTTAGGAGATATTACATTTCAAAGATTCCCGACTGTGTTGAAAAATGCACTGTTTTGAGAAGTGCACTGTTGAAAAGTGCACTGTGTTGAAAAGTGCACTGTGTTGAAAAGTGCACTGTGTTGAAAAGTGCATTGTAACAAAAACTGCACTGTGTAGGAAAGTGCACTGTTAAAAAGTGAACTGTGTTGAAAGTTAACTGTTTTGAAAAGTGCACTGTGTGAAAAGTGCACTGGTAAAAGGTGTACTCTTAAAAAGTGCATTGTGTTGAAAAATGCACTGTTGAAAAGTGCACGGTGTTGAAAATGCACCGTGTTGAAAAGTGCACTGTGTTGAAAAGTGCACTGTGCAATGTGATGTCATTAAGGCAGATCCAAGACCATTTTTGGGGTATTTCTATCAAACAAACAAAAAAGGTCTTGTACCTTTATATGACATCACACTATATAACTGTGAGGTCATACTGGTGAAATCTTTGAAATGCAATCACTCCATAACAGAATAAGCTAACAAAATGAATTTTTCACCCCCGGTTTGTTTAATAGTCCTCTATCATACATATGAAAATTAACCGGAATATTGATTTAACATACACGAGTACAGATTATAGATAAAGAATTAGTACTTACTGCCTCTACATGTACAGTATGTTTCGATAAGATGGGGGGAAGTTTGGTTAAGTAAATATTTTAAAATGAATTCTCATTATTGTTTAAATGTTATTATTTCGTAAAGGTGGCCTGCTTGTCCAAGTATTTCTTCATAAGCCATGTCTACAATTTTTGCAATATAATAAGAACTGAATGGTCAGGACCACAGAACAAGTAAAACTAGTGTGTTAAAATGTAAAAATATGTCAAACATAAAACAAACAAGTTGAACTATGCTAAAAAATACAGAGGCATAGTATTCAGCAGAGGAATAAAACACAGAGTGATCAAAAATTACAGAGGATTATGAAATACAGGGGGATAAAATACAGAGAGATAAAAGGATGAGTAAAGCAGACCTAAAAAAACAATTAAAGATTAAAGAAATATTTGAATATAAAACTTTTGAGGTGTGATTTTAAAAGCATCAATGTAACTGGCAAGGTTGATTATTCCACAATTTACCAGCGGCAACAGAGAATGATCTGTCACCAACCGATTTCAAAAACGATTTTGGCACAACAGGGTTGGGGCGTTTGACTGTCTGGTAGAATGAATGGAATTGTAGACCTCCAGATGCAAGTACTATAATATGGGCCAGAATTATGCACAGATTTATATATATATATATATATATATATATATATATATATATATATATATATATATATATATATATATATATATATATATATATGTATGTATATATATATATATATATATATATATGTATATATGTATATATATATATATATATATATATATATATATATATATATATATATATATATATATATATATATATATATATATATATATATATATATATATATATATATACACATATATATATAATGTATGTATGTTTGTGTGTATGTATGTATGTATGTATATATATATATATATATAGATATTATATATATATATATATGTATGTATGTATGTATATATGTATGTATGTATATATATATATATAAATATTTATATATATATATATATATATATATATATATATAAATATATATATATATATATATATATATATATACTATATATATATATAATATATATATATATATAATAATATATATAAATATATATATACCTATATATACTGTAATATATAATAAAGAAAGTGGAAAAATAATTAAAATAATGTAACCTGGTTCTGAAGAAACTTTGTCAATGTTTATCTGTCAGTTACAGCCTTTGAAGGGAAAAGTGTTTGGTGAAATTCAAATACTGCTACAACTGTCTTTGAGTTTCCAGGAATATTGTCATATAGGCTCTTTATATGTATCTGATAGTTGTTGTTAGTGTGGGAATACTGTAGTTGGTACATTAACAGATAAGAAAGAGGCATATGAATTTTCTTCTTTCCAACTTTGATTTCTTTTCAATTATTTATTTTACTTTGCACGTGGTTTTATTGGTTCGCATGCGAAGCATTATGTGAACCTATGTAATGGCAATTACATTGGTTCATCTTTCCGGCCGTCCACAGATTTGTCCTGAGATTTCCTCAGAAATGTTAAAGCTTTTTAGGAATTCCTCAGAAAATGTTAAAGTTTCTTCAGAGTTCCTCAGAAAAAGTTAATGTTTCTTTAGGCATCCTTATGGAAGGTTAGAATTTCCTTATAAAATATTAAAAGTTTTTTAGAGATACTTCAGACAGGATTGAAGACTAGTTTCTTAAAAAAGTCTACAAAACATTTGATATTTTCCTAGAAGAGAACTGTAAAATGATATAATTTTCCGACATTCTTCAGAGATCCTCAAGTCTCTTTTGTAGCACTTGAGATTTAAAATCTTTAAAATTCTTTTAAAATATTTGGGCGCCAACAGTTGTATCAGGCATGATTATTAAACTCCACCTGTATTATTGTACTCATTTGCATAAAGCTGCTACAGTATATGACCTGACCAGACTTTTTAATTTAGTATGCTTAGTCAGGGAGTGTGACAGGATGTGATTGCATATGGACATAGGGAGGGATGCCATGAGGGACATATGATATAATATTTACCATGTTGTATACACCAAGGGCTATATCAGGCATAATTATTTGACTCCACTTTTTTTTCTTATTTAACAACTCATATGCATATAAGTTATTATATGAACTGACACTTTCATACATAGTATGCTCAATCAGGGACTGTGTAGCTAGGATGAGACTTCTTGTGGAGCCTATAGGATGTCATGTGGGACATGGGGTGGAATGCCATGTGGGACATGGGGTGGGATGCCATGTGGAGCAGGGTAGAATGCCATGTGGGACGTGGTGGGATGCCATGAGTAACACAGAGTGTGACATAGGTTGGGATGCCATGTGTGACATAAGGTAGGATGCCATGTGTGACATAAGGTAGGAGGCTATGTGGGACATAGGGTAGGAGGCCATGTGGGACATGGGATGTGATGCGGCGTGGGACATAAAGTAGGATGTCATTGGGACAGAGGGATACCATGTGGAACATATGGTGGGATGCTATGTGGAACATCAGGTGGGAAGCCACTGATGCGGGACACAGGGAGGGATGCCATGTGGGACATAGGTATGTCATGTGGTACATATGGTTGGATTAATGTGGGACATACATGTAGGATGGGATCCATGTAGGTCATAGCGTGGGATGCCATATGGGACATGGTGGAATGCCATGTGGGACATATGGTGAAATGCCATGTGAGACACTGTATGGTGGAACGCCATGTGGGACAAGGCATGGGATGTCATGTGAGACATGAGGTGGGATGTCGTTTGAGACATGAGATGTGGGACATAGGGTGGAATGCCATGTGGGTCATAGGATGGGATGCTCTGTGGGACATATGATGGGATGCCATGTGGGATATGGGGTGTGATGCCATGTGGAACATATGGTGGAATGCCATGTGGGACATGGGATGGGATGTCATGTGGGACATGGGGTGGGATGCCATGTGGGACATGGGGTGGAATGCCATGTGGGACATGGGGTGACCATGTGGAACATGGGATGCCATGCAGGACTTAGTGTGAGATGCCATTTTTATAATTGGTCTGGTCATATAATATGGGTGTCAATTTGCATGGGCATGTGAACCATGACGGTATTTACCGTTCTACTTTAAATATATCATGACGTAAAACCTGTTGTTGAATGAAATCAAGGAGGTCCAAATTATCATACCTTTAAAATGTTAGCATGTTTGCAGATTGCCATTAAGGTCTGATTAGCTAGTATTATATGAATTGTTTTTTTGTTCTATTGCTTAAGTCAATACTGTTCAAATTTTTTGTCTTTCCCACCATTATTTGAAATTTCTCCATTTATATTCCAGTGTTTCCTTGCTTGGTGTTATTTGTGTGCATGACCTTCTGCATGTTAATGTTTGACCTATGACCTTACACCTGTCTTTCAACAGCCGCATGTCTTTATTCCTGAGGAAATTAAACTTGCATTCGCAAGGTTTGTGTTAATTTTTGTTTTTTGCTTGTTGTTTCTTACTTTGAAAATTCTGTGATTATTGTTTTAATAAGTATTTTATTCCAGTAACTATAAAAAAAGGAATTATCTTTTGTGAGGAGAATTTTCTAGCTAAACAGGGTTATACAAAGCAGCAGAAAGTCCTCTTTGCTTAGATGGTTCATGATGAAAATCTGTTGCAATATATTTTTAGTCCAAAAATCTTTAAAGTTTACAAGGTTGGACAAAAACATCACTTAAAATCACTCATCAATAAACAAACAAAACCTTCATTATTAAATGCCACCCTATGTGTTAATTATTACTTCAAGCCAGACACATTGACCACAGGGGAATACTTTTGTCCTTGTGTTGAGTGTTAAAGTAAGTGAGCTGCAGTGAAATCTGTTTACTACCAATGTCAGATTGTGACCTTGAGAAATGAGGTGAAGTGCGTGAAATCCCTGGTGTAAATGCTTGCGCTTGATTGTAGTTTCTGTTGTGAGCAATAATAGACCCGACAAATTTGAGGTTTTGTCGGGGCTTAGCACAGAATGTATTGTGAGGTTTAGACTCAATGTACTTGGTACTTGTACGTGATAACATGCTGGAAACATATGTGTCTGGGCTGTTTGGGAACCTCTGATTTTATCCCAATTTGAGGTCATTTTTATTTTGAAATTCTATTCATGCAAACAAAGATGGATAATCTTAATTCAACTTAACTCACATAATAGGCAAGATCATTTCTTCCCAAATCATGAAATTGATGTTATCAGCTTGTGGACGTAAGTATGAAAAATCTCAGTGAATTTTTGTGGAATACTTTGATATGGTAATTTTTCAACCAAAATGAGCAATTAAAACAAAGAGGGCTCGTAGAAGTCATGAATGTTGGGTGAAAGTAGCACTCCTGCAGCACTTTTCACTTATAAGATACGTCCATTCCCCACCAAGCTTTAAGGAGGTATCACATGCGATAAACGTTTCCCAGTGTTAACTAGTATCTTCCATTGAGCTCAGTAGTGGTTGGAGGTTAATTTGAAATGGGCAATGACATGATAATTAAAACTCAACAACATAGGTGATTATTGCATCATTACGGTATGACATAAGTGATTATTGCATCATTACGATATGACATAGGTGATTATTGCATCATTACAATATGATATACAGTAAGTGATTATTGCATCATTGCAATATGACAGGTGATTATTGCATCATTACGATATGACATAGGTGATTATTGCATCATTACGATATGACATAGGTGATTATTGCATCATTACGATATGACATAGGTGATTATTACATCATTACGATATGACATAGGTGATTATTGCATCATTACAATATGACATAGGTGATTATTGCATCATTACAATATGCAGAAAATAGGGAACTCTAGGTCCTTGTTGTAAAGTCCATAAAAGTGTTTCTAAAATATTCAATATTCAGTGTCAGACATTGGAAACAGTATAGTTAGTCTGTTTAGGTCATTGTCAAGTTGAAATAGTTGTCAGCAATGATTGTACCGGATGCAATAACTCATATGGATTTTAGTAGACAAGGCTTTTAGACCTAAAAACATTGGTCTTTTGCATGGTCTGGGAAACACTGCCTTAAAGAAATATTCCCATGAATTTGTATTTTTGCATATATGATATAGAAAAATTATAGAAACAAAGTGGTGCTGAAAACTATGTTAATATCTTATTCCGTTTAGAAGTTACAACAAAAATTTAAGTTTATTTAAAAAAAAAGTGACTGATTGGCAACATCTCTGATGTCATAGAGACAGTTTCAACAAAACGTCTTTTGTATTTCTTTAAAAATGATTTTTATTTTTTATCATTATAAATGTGATGTACACCAAAACAAAAACAAAAAAAATTCTTGTAAATTATATATTCCACCCTATCTCTATAATGAAAACCAAACATGCTGTTCGATAATATAAAAAAAGTGGATTAAATTTATAAGAAATACATAAGAGCTGTGCTGGAATTGCCTTGATGACATCACCAAGCTGAAGCACATATACTCTTCAAGGTGTTTCTAAGAACATTTTTCTACTCTTTAAATTGTTTTAACTTCTAAACGGAATAAGGTATTAACAAAGTTTTTTCACCACTTTGTTTCTACATTTCTTCTTAATCATATATGAAAAATGAAAATCCATGGGAATATTCCTATAATAAATAAGTTTTTATTTTGCTTTACTGGGCTTACTGCAAAATATTAGTGAAATATATTGCCTGTATTTCCTTTAGAATGCAATTTATCCATCATTTGCTATAAATGAATAAATTTTTATTTGTAGTAATTAATGATTTTTTTTTTTTATATTTAAATTTGATGTTAACCAGTATAACTTTCACATTTTGTAGCTGTAAACCCACCAAAACATAATAAGACAATCTTGTGGGTGGATGAGGTGGTGGTGATAGGTGAGGGAGGGGGGCCACTAAGTAATTAAGAAGTTTATACCTTGGTACCTTGTAATGTATTCAAACTTAGAAATGGCAAAGAAAGTCTCATCAAAATTGTGAATATATGTAGGTGATTAGATGTGATGAACATTTTTAGCATTTCATGAAGTAGATGTCAGAACAACAGAAATATATGGGTGGAGTATTATATTCCTCATATGATAAAGTTTTTCGTCTTCTGATGTAGTGACCGGAAGAAAGGGAAGGGGGTCACTTTTGAAGAACACATGGGGAAAGAGAATGGATTTTTAATACCCAGAAACTTCTATTAATGAACGAAAGGAAGAATTACATGTTTTAGGTATGATGTTTTCATTTTGTGGTATTTGGACACAAGGAGAGCATGCAGTGTTTTAAAGGATGTGTATTCCCTATGGTGATGACACTATCATGAACCACATGCACTGAAGCATGTCATTTCAAAATGAATTGAGTTTCATTGCTTTAAATGTTTGTGGTATTCTTTTCATTTTTCACAATCAACACTGCACCCAATGCTTTCACTCACAATTGCTAATGAGCGTGTGTTTTTTTCTCATTTATTTACTTAATTTTCACAAATGACAGCTATAATTTAAAAAGATAATTAGCTTTTTTTTTCAAATCATATAAACAATAAAATGAATTAATTATTAAGTAGTGTGGTAATAGAGATATTCATTGCCACAGCAGTTAAGACAAGCCAGGTGGGCACTTTTTGCATCCCCCTTTCACTCGTGTGTCAACATATTGCATTTCCTTCCTTTTCTATATTAACATGGTCCATTTTGTACACATGTATATTAATAACATCTATAAAAGTAAACTGAGACTTGATTTTGTTATACCCTTGTTCCACAGACTGACATGCAGGCATTGACCTCTCATAATGGACTTGAAAACAGCCGTTCTAAGGATTTTGTCAACCTGCTGTCTCACATGCTGCAGACTCCATGGGTGTCAGAGATCAAAGTTCAGCAGGAAAGAGAACTATCTCGTAAAGAAGCGGAGGCGACAGGGAAGGAACAGGAAAGTGACGGCAAATCGGAATACTGCAAACCACCTGTAATTGCACACAAGTGTAACAATGCCTGTGAGGTGGGATTTTTTTTATATTTTGTATTGATTGGCTTTTGAAGCAATTTAAATTCGTCAGAACTCTTCTAGAATAACTTCTCAAAACCTTTCTATCCATCGATCTCCTATAACATTATCATTTGTCTATCCATCGATCACCCATAACATTATTATTTGAAGATTTCCACAAATTAGTGTCCACCCTTCATTTCAGATTCTGCATTACAAAGTGACTTTTTCCAGTATTTATTGTTGTGCACATATGCATCCTTTGGTATATGGCATAATGGTTCTTGCATTGCATGCTGGAATAACAAATTTCATTGTTCCAGTATAATCTAAAAAATAATGTAAGAAGTGGCCATGAAAGAGGACAACGTAATTCACAGAAACTTTTAGGACACATAAAAAAACACACATAAAAGGATCTTTGTCTTTCTAATGTTGCATTATTATTGATTGTTTGTACATGGTATTCGATTAAATAATTATTTTTTGTTGAAATTGTTATATGAATTAAGATAAAAATGTAGATATCTGCTCTGCTTCTGCTTGAAGTGTGAGTGTTCTTACAGCCGTTGGATTATTTATGTCAACCAGCTTATAAACCAGTTGTGGAACACTGGTTGCAGACTCATATGGGATCAAATCTAGGTCACTACAATCCTGGACAAAAGTACTGTACTTTTGATTCACTCTTCTCCTCCACCTTATAATCCTATCCAATGTTAAACTTATCTTACCCACAACTTCTAATTTCATCCCAACATTGAACAGGGGTCGAAGGGGAAAAAGTGCTAAGACATTTGTCCCTGAATGAAGCTTATTTGGAATGATAAAAGAACTTGTATTTATTATTCTTCATCTGAAACATCCGCCTCAGCCACTCCTCTCTTACTCACTCCCATCTCTTATCTGGCTCCCCTGCTCCTCTCTGCCCCATTTGCAACACAAATCTCTCCATCAAGCATATTTTCTTAACCTGTCCCCTACACCAGAACTCCATATCTCTTCTCTCCTCACTCTCCTCAATCTCAGACCTATTCGAAAACAATTCTTCCTCAAACATCATCAACTTCCTTCGCAACAACAACCTCTTTCACCACATATAATCTCCCTCCCACCTCCCTTTCTACACCTAAACTTACACACCCCTTTCTTTTCACCTAACCTTTTCTCCCATGTTCAGCATTTCCCCTTCATCTCCCTTACAAACCTTCCATCTCCTCACTATCCTTACTCTTACACCATTATTTATTAACACCCTCTTGGCACATTTGACTGACTGTCATGGTGCCGTTAAACATCAACAAACCAAACCAAACCTGAAACATTTAATTTTGCAGCCACCTAACACAGAAGTCCCTTCAACACCATGTGGATTGTGCGAGCTGTGGTCTCTGTGGTATCAACTAGGATTTCAGTTACTGGAGCATATTGCTCCATCTGTAGAGGCCAAGCTAGCTGACGTCAATGAGAATACAGAGTATCACTTTGAGAAGGGACTGGACGATGCCGCCAACTCCACCAAAGGAGAGATGAATAACTCCAACGATGTCAAGAACAAGAAAAGGATGAACGATCGCAGCTTGAGCAACAAGAAGAAGATTGTCAAGGTCTCTAATTGTTCTTCTTGTCATTTATGTTAGTTTTTATGTTAAGTGAATGTATAGCCCTTTCCATCAGGGATTGGTAGATCATATATCCAGCTACCCAGGACTATGCCAACAATCTTATTCGGCAACCATGATTTTAACTTGACCTGCTTACTTGACAACTTATTTACAGTAGAATTTCCCCAGGCAACCATATTTTCTTTAATAACAATCACAAGAACAGTGGCCCAGTGGGCAAGTTCTTTTTTAGTTTATTTATCGATCCTTGCTGTCCATTGTTTAGGCCACAAAAGAGCTAAATTCTCAGATAATTTTTTTATTTAAACAAGTGAAGCACTGCAATTATATTAATTTTTGAAGTATTTGCCATGAAAGAAAAGTAACAGCTTTCATTGATACCAAAATATTTTTTTAGAGTATTGTAGAGTTATGATAGAGCATTTAAGTACTGAAATCACTGAGATACTTCCTAAATTACATCTGGCATAAATCTTCATAAAAACCTTGTAAACAATTTCCCTGTTTGTCTTTTATTTTTTGCTTAAGCATTAAGATTAAGTCTCCAAAATTTAAAAAAGGATGAATATTTTCACTTTTTATCAATAATAATGGAAGCATCCACATTATCAGGAAATAGGTAAGCTCACTTGGTAGAGAGCTGGATTTTCATTCTGAAGATCCCTGGGTGTAGTACAGGCTTGGGCAGAGACTTGAAAACTCCTGCTTGAAAACTATTTAGCAGTAAATTAGGTACCTGTAATTAGTTGGGGAAGGTTTTTGGCAGGAGGAAAGGAACTGGCTGCACTACCTCATCATGCTGGGGTGGTGGCACTGGACTAAGTCACATCCCAGGGGCTCAAGAACGAGCATGTGACTAACTTTATTTCAACCTATGATTTGCAAATGATTCTATGACAACAGACTCTTTGCTGTTTTCTATAGTGATAGTTCTATAGCAATAGTTGTAATTGTTCTATAAGCTCCTTAGTGGTTCCCCAACTCCTCTGCAATAACTGTCATTGCCCCTCACTGTCTATCATGTCTTCATTGATTGCAACATCCCAGAGCTGTCTTTGCTGCTTAGCCTTTACTTTATCAGGCGGCGATATTATCGCCATTTTCAAACCATCTTTTTCTAATAATAAAATTGGGACTTTACCAAAGTCCTATAGGAGTATTCTTGGTATTATTTTAGAGTACTCAGATATTTCTTTCACAAATTATAAGTTTTTATAGGGGTAATATTATAAAATTCTGAGGAAAAGTACTTTGAAAATGGGTAAAACTCAAAAATTGACAAAAGTGGGTGTTTTTGTTTTTTAAATCTTACAATAACTCCAAGATCACATTTTTGCTTCAAAATTAAACATGCAAATCCTAAGACCTGATATTATTTATTTCAGGTCTAATTTTTATATCCCTATCTGCAATCTTTTATTCTGAAGAGATTTCTTTCAAATTTCACGAATTTCTGCTATATTTACCCGTTTTTTTTTCTTCAAAAAATTGTGTACCAAAACCATACATCGCACATACTTCATTGAACCGCAGATCGAAAATGCTTGCAATTTCCTTTCATTTTCATTTGATATATAGATTAAGGCATACCCCCCTGTATTTGGACCCTTTCGTATAATAATTAAATTTCACCGCAGCATTTTCAATGATCATGTAGTGTAGTGGATATGAACGCAGCCAGCATGCAAGCATACCAGGTTCGAGTCTCACCGAGACTACTACGTTATAATTTTTCTGCTGCAGTTTTCAGGAGCCATTTGACTAAAATCATTTTGGGTGTTTTTTTATGTTTCCTTTATTTCTAGAAATTATAGATTAGCATCATTGGAAAAAAAATTCCATAAAGAGTCTAAATATATAACACAAATCTCTTTTTCAATATTGACAAGAAATTATACTTGTGCAAAGATTGACCATTTGTTGACCAAATGTAGCCAAAAATTCCTTATTAGGCATATTTTAGTCCAATATTTCCTAATTTGGCTTTCATTACTTAAAAGATAAATAGCTTAGCTTTCAATCCAACAAAACTTGTAATGAAAGGAAAGTTGTCAAAAATGCATATGAAAAAAAAGTTTTGAAAATTGGGCTCGCTTTTTTCAAAGCTCTGGTAGAGTGAGGGTTAAAATTTCATTGGCGGGTTCTCCTGCAAACACTCCTGAATAAAATGATCTCCTTTCTTCATCATACCTTCATCTACATAATAACTTTATTAAGTCTTCCTCTCCTGCCCCCCACCCACTTTTTTTTACCTATTGCACTTCCTCTATTCCTCTAATCTTTTCCTACCTCTGATATAATCTAACCTCTCTGGCACAATTTGACCTTTGCTGTTTTGGTGCTCTTAGCCTCACTACACAAATAAACAATCTATGGCATTAAAACCTTAAAGTGTCACTGTAGTTTCTTATAAGGTTATCAAAGATTCCATTTTCATCTCTTCAGAACAAAGAAAACAAAGGGATCTTTGTTGCTGAGGCCAGGAAAGTGGAACTCTTCAAATCGGAGACTGTGAGAGTGAACATGGACTTAAAAGCCGAGAAAGAGAAAGCTATTGCAAAACGACTGCAAAAACAACAGATGGCCGATGCAAAACTTGGCAAAGGTAGCCAAAATTTTCAAACTCAATATATATGAAATATCTATGGAAAGCTACACTTGCTGTTTGAAGTTGTATTAACAGTTTATGAAAATGTAGCCACAGATGTCATGTTTTATTCTTTATATTATTTTAATTTTCATTCGTTGATAAGGTTTTGAAAGTTTTGGAATGGTATTTTCATTGCTTAGTTCGTTTCTGATATTCATAGAGAAATTATATTGGGCTCCCTCAAGTTTTCTTTAGGAAAAACAATTTTTATGGAATCACTAAGGAATTTATTTATACCCAACTGTCTCACTCACAATTATAACATAGCAAAGACCAGGGTATCCATTTATGTCAGATATTTATTGCATTGCATGATGTGCAAACTTAGTCTGAAATAGTGTATACTGTTATGCTATAGACTCTTGAAATTCTTCTTGTATTGACAATAAACCTATCAGTCCTTTGCCCTTGTTTTAGGAAGAATCTAAATCATATCTTGACTGCGTTTTCACATGTTAATATTTTGCTTGTCATTTCTTGCAGGGTTAGGACCTGACCCCAAGAAAAACAAAGAATCCCCCAAGAAAGTGAAGGATACCTTCAAGCCTGAAGAACTGACCAAAGCTACCCAGCTGCTGCTTTTGTTGCTCAAGGTATTTGCATTTCATTCTTATGAGTTGGACTTGTTTTTCGTAAGGCCTGTCAATCTTGTGTTTTAAAACCTTTTTTTTGTTTTTTTCTATTTTTTCATTTTTTTCTATTTTTTCATTTTTTTTATTAATGTTTAGAAATTAAAATTCTGCTGTCAAGCATGTGTTTTGAAACCTTTTTTTATTTTTTTATTTTTTTATTTTTTTATTTATTTATTTATCTTTAGAAATAAAAATACTGCCCAAAACTTCAAATAAATATAATTGGGTTTTAGTTGGGCTAGATTTTCTATTTCTTGTCATGTTAATAATAACTATTAGGAATATTTCCTTCTCACTTCCTACTCCTTCACCAATACCTCGTCTTTCTCCTCCAATCAGCTATTACTTTACACCTTTAGGTTTACCTCTCTAAAATTGTTCCGTTTTTTCTGTAAAGTAAATCATTCCTCAGGCTCTTTTGCCTACATGCAAACAAATCGCATCAATCAACCATTCAGTCTTGTAATAGTACAGTACATCACAAACGTTTGCGCATTGGAGAACTGGCTCCCTGACTTCCAATAAAAATGGCCTTTTAAGTGGGAAACTAAAATTACTGGCCAACTTTCGGCATACCACCATACAATACCTTGTTGCCCAGACCAAGTTAAAGAAGACAGACTTCTGACATTATCTTTATTTCATATGATATAATTACAAATAACAAAATATCAGACTTTATGTCTCCTTTAATTACACTTTTTGCTTGGCCACATAGAGCTTTAAGTCACTGTATCAACAACTTGAATGACCTTAGAGCTGTGCTTAGTAATGCATGTAAGATGGTGGATAGAGGTTTTTGGACAGAGGAATAATTTTCTTGGTTTGAACATATGTGAATGGACAGTTAGTGATGCTTTTGCCAAAAACTACCAGATTCTTTTAAGGAACAAATGATATAGAACAATGTGTTTTAATCAACAAGTTCATCACACAGTCATTTGTGTCATTACATCAAATACTATGTGTAATGTGTTTTGTTATATCATTTTTTTGATGACAGGAGGTTCCCAAACACCAGGATGCAAACATTCTCCTGAATTTGATGAACTGCATCAAGATTCTCTGCTTGAATGGGGAATGCCTGCGTCTGGCTGCCAAGGACAATCCAGGGTTTCTATCTTTTGCTCAGAAGAATCTGCTGATTCCAAGGTAATGCATGCAGGGGGTTTGGTTGTTTATAATGATCCTCCCTCAATTGGGAACAACCTCATAATACGTTAACAACGTCAAGCTGGCAATGGCAGTTTCTAAATTTGGATCGGAGGTGGATAAACACTAGGTTTTTACCCTGCTTTTTGGTTCGCATGCGAAGCATTTATGCGAACCTATGTAATGGCGATTACGTCCGGCCGTCCGCAGATTTGTCCTGAGATTTCCTCAGAAATCTTAAAAGTTTTTTGAGATTTCCTCAGAATTTCCTTTTAAAATGTTGAAGTTTTTTAGAGGTACTTAACCTTTACTCTACCACGCGGCAATATTATCGCCATTTTGGGTGCCCCGTCTTTGGCCCCGCCTCCCGAGCGCATTTTCAAACAGGTGCTGGTAGAGTAAGGGTTAATCAACCCGCGACTTATGCGCCAACCGAAAATATAGGCAGCACGATCGGTGGCGGCCCAGCGGGTCCCGAAAGCGAAAGGGCCCTACTTTTCTGCCTGGAAGACAGGCGACCCTTCAATAATCACGCCTTGATTAACCCTTACTCTACCACGGCGATATTATTGCCGTTTTGGGTGCCCGTCTTTGGCCCCGCCTCCCGAGCGCATTTTCAAAAAGGTGCTGGTAGAGTAAGGGTTAATCAACCCGCGACATATCGCCAACCCGAAAATATAGGCAGCATGATCCGGTGGCGACCCAGCGGGTCCCAGCGGAAGGGGCCTACTTTTTCTGCCTGGAAGACAGAGGACCCTTCAATAATCACGCCTTGATTAACCCTTACTCTACCACGCGGCGATATTATCGCCGTTTTGTGTGCCCCGTCTTTGGCCTCGCCTCCCGAGCGCATTTTCAAAAAGGTGCTGGTAGAGTAAGGGTTAAGATAGGAATAAAGAGTAGTTCCTTAAAAAGTCTACAATACATTTGTTTTTTTCTTAGAAGATAACTGTAAAATGATATAATTTTCCAATATTCTTTAGAAATCCTCAAGTCTCTCTTGTAGCATTTGAGATTTGAAATCCTTAAAATTCTTCAAAATATTTAGGCACCAAACAGTTAAATCAGACATGATTTTTTAAACTCCACCTTTATTTTTGTGGTCATTTGCATAAAGTTACTACAGTATATAACCTGACCAGACTTTTTTTATTCAGCATGCTTAATCAGGGAGTGTGACAGGATGTGATTGCACATAAACATAGGGAGGGATGCCATGTGGGACATGGATGGGGGCCATGAGGGACATATGATATTATATTTACCATGTTGTATACACCAAGGGCTATATCAGGCATAATTATTTGACTCCACCTTTTTTTCTTATTCAACAACTCATTTGCATATAAGTTATTATATGAACTGACACTTTAATACATAGAATGCTCAATCAGGGACTGTGATAGCTAGGATGAGACTTTTTATGAAGCTTATGGGGTGTCATGTCAGACATAGGGTGGGATGCCATGTGAGACATGGGGTGGGATACCATGTGGGACATGGGGTGGGATGCCATGTGGGACATGGTGTGGGATTCCATGTGGGACATGGGGTGGGATGCCATGTGGGACATGGGGTGGGATGCCATGTGGGACATGGGGTGGGATGCCATGTGGGACATGGGGTGGGATGCCATGTGGAAGATATGGTAGAATGCCATGTAGGACATGGGATGGGATGTCGTGTGGGACATGGGGTAGGATGCCATGTGGGACATGGGGTGGGATGCCATGTGGGACATGGGGTGGGATGCCATGTGGGAGATATGGTGGAATGCCATGAGGGACATGGGATGGGATGTCGTGTGGGACATGGGGTAGGATGCCATGGGGTGGGATGCCATGTGGGACATGGGGTGGGATGCCATGTGGGTCATAGGATGGGATGCCCTTTAGGACATATGATGGAATGTCATGTGGGACATGGGATGTCATGTGGGACATAGGGTGGGATGCCATGTGGGAGATATGGTGGAATGCCATGTGGGACATGGGGTGGGATGTTGTGTGGGACATGGGGTAGGATGCCATGTGGGACATAGAGTGGGATGCCATGTGGGACATGGGGTGGGATGCCATGTGGGACATGGGGTGGGATGCCATGTGGGACATGAAGTGGGATGCCATGTGGGACATGGGGTGGGATGCCATGTGGGACATGGGGTGGGATGCCATGTGGGACATGGGGTGGGATGCCATGTGGGACATGGGGTGGGATGCCATGTGGGACATGGGGTGGTATGCCATGTGGGACATGGGGTGGGATGCCATGTGGGACATAGGATTTCTTGTGGGACTTAAGTGTGAGATGCCATTTTTATAATTGGCCGGATCATATGATATGGGTGTCAATTTGCATGGGCATGCGAACCATGACGGTACTTACCATTCTAGTTTGAAAAGTGATCATAGAACTGGGTGGAAGTGAGAAAGGCTACCATCAGGATAGCACGATGACCAACCTCTGCGCTTGATGTCAGCGTATCTTTTGCATATCTGTGCAAACATTGTGGGTTCAATCATTGTTGGACTCGAACCTGCAGCATCTCAGTCATATGCTCAACCGACTGAGCCACAATTTTTTTGTGACTTAATGTCAGCCAGATTGCCATTGTGCACAGTGATCAGCTTGGAGATACTGGTTCCAGTGTTATGATAAACTAATGTTACACTTGAATCTAAAAGTACGGACTTCACAATATTGTTATTGTGATTTAAAATAATTGAGTGTTGTAGGAAGTGAGTTAGACTCATTATATATATATATATATATATATATATATATATATATATATATATATATATATATATGTATATATATATATATATATATATATATATATATATATATATATATATATATATATATATATATTTATATATATATATATATATATTTATATATATATATATATATATATATATATGTATATATATATATATATATATATATATATGTATATATATATATATATATATATATATATATATATATATATATATATATTGTGCAACATTTAAAATACTTTTTTTTTTAATGTTTTAATTATTGACTCTCATATGTAATAATTGTTTTGATATTATTTCTGTTGTATGTTTTATAAGTTTTATATTATATTGCATGTCTGGGTCTCAATTAATTATTTTTTCTTTTTTTGCAGTTTCTGGAAATTACTGAAGAGTGAGATCTCAGCTGTGGGTCAGGTATTGGTACCCTTGATGCTTCACTGTACATCACTGCCTAATGGCTCAGACATCATGTGGGACATCGTGGACCAGGAAATGGAAAATGAGAATTGGCAGACCAGATTCCAGACAGGTTTATGTTCATTCATAAATATATTAGTGGCGGTCTTTAAAGGAGACGTAAAGACTAATACACTCCTTATTTCATATCATAGAGGATTAAAATCTAAACCAACTACCAAAAAGAGCATGTTAAAATCTTATTTCTATCTCAAGTTATTCTTGTTTGAAGTTGACACTTGGAGGCTACCATTTTGTTCAATTCTGTATTGAAATTGTGTGCATGATGAAACTATATTTTCCCAACAGGGACAAGAATTATAATGTATATCTGTATAAATTGTATTAAAGTTATTATTCCAAAATGATGTTATTTCAATTTTAACTAGCATGTTTTGATAATTTCATGTATACATAAAAATGTCCTTGGCCCTTACAAAAGAAAACAATTTTTGAGAAAAGTTGAGATAGATTTATAAAAAAACAAAGCATTCCAATATCCTGTTGGGTTGATGACATCATTTTCTGCATTTTCTAAAATCAAAATGGCAGCTCCCAAGGTAGTAGTCCCAAGGTAGTAGCATTAAAGTTCTTAATAATTACAAAAATTGTGTTAAGATTGCTTCGGGAGGTCAGAAAAATTGGTTATTTTTAAATCTATAATATGAAATAAGAATTATGTCAGACTTTATATCTCCTTTAATTATAAACTATTTGACAGTTAATATATGACTGTTACACACTAAATTTAATTCTTGAAGTTGGAGTTTATTTCCCCTTTTTCAATATATACATGCATATTTACAAACAAATACGTCTAAAGACGACAACTGATATTGTGGATGGCTAAGTAAAGCCTGGGCTTTTACAAAATAGCCCCCATTTACAAACAAATTATTAGAATAATCATGAGCAGAGCAAACAATACAGAAACTTGACATGTATAATAGTTATTCACAAGATGATAAAAGCATTCACAATGAAATATTTAGATTTGTTTGTTTGTTTATGAGGCATCATAAACAGACAATACTGTAAAGTTTACTTCAAAAAGAAAAAAATGGAACCCTCTGCATCGTTTTTGCTCATTCGTGGAAAATTAGAAATAACAGGTCTCATTTTTAATACTTGTGTCATTGAAAAATGAATCAAATATACATTAGAAACCATTACAGTTCATTTTAACATTGATACCAAAGTTTGTGAATACCATCACATGCAAGAAGGTGTATTTAAATATTCTAGATTTCAGAGAATACCCTCATATTTTAGGGTGGTTGTACTTTTAAAAGATTGGCAAATTCCAACACAATGCTTGTACATGAAGTAGCACTTTGACTCTCTACCTAGATAATTACTCAAGAGCACACTGAAAACATAAAAAGAACTGACTTCTGATGCCATAAAAATTGCATCATTTTGGCCAGTTGATGATGATCTAGGTATCATATCAAGTGGTTTAATGAAACATAATTGCACGCAGTAAGAAAATTGAAATAAATTATATTTTTTATTGCATGAAAAAAAGTTTAACTTCAGGGTTTAATTAAAGGAATATTCCCATGTTTTGTTGTAACCTTTCATAAGACAGAGAAAAATGTATTAACAATTTAGTACAGAAATCATGTTGATATGTTATTCCTACCAGGAGATATTCAAATTTTAAGGCTATCAAAAATGCTGTTAAATGAATAAAAAAGGCTCAGTATTATTATTATTATTATTAACAACTTATATAGCGCCAATACAGACATTATAGATACAACGAACGAATGCTTCTACATGACATACAAATTAAATTCTAAAAGACAAAATGATGATAAAAATGGCTATGGCTAGTAAAATATAAAAATACTTAAGATATCAAAAAGTTCAAAATGTTCAAAATGTTAAAATTAAATGACGCTTGAAATTGCTGAGAGTATAAAAATATTCAAAATAAATATTCAGAAACAGTATATGTACAATTAATTTGAAACAAGATATTATTTCAAATGATTATCAAATAAATTCTCTAGTAAAAAGATGCGTCTTAAGACATTTCTTAAAAGATTCAAAATTACTGCTGCTCCTAACATTGACAGGGAGATTATTCCATAATTTGGGGCCATACACACTGAAAGACCTATCGGCAAACGTTTTTTTCGACGTAAAGGGAATTTCTAGGAAAATACCATTGTTACGGGATCGCAATCCAGGACGTTCTGATAAATTAGGTTTTATTAAGTCTATAAGATATTGTGGTGCGGTATTATTCAAACATTTAAAAATAAGTGAAGCAATTTTAAAATCAATGCGAGCCCGAATGGGTAACCAATGTAAATCTTTGAGGGCTTGTGTGAAACTATCTCTATAGTCCCTTCGGAGAATAAATTTTGCAGCAATGTTTTGTATTCGTTGAAGCTTATTTAATTCACAAATAGGTAAACCGATTAAAATAGCATTAGCATAATCTAAATGAGATATAACAAGACATTGCACAAGTGTTTTGCATACATCAATGGTGAGAGAGTAGCGAACTTGTTTGAGTCTTTGAATGTTTAACATAGCAATTTGGCATTTTTTTGTAACGAGATCTAAGAGACAATGATTCATCAAGCAGGGCACCCAAATATCTAATGGTATGTGATTTGTTCACATTAGTACCAACTACATTAATATCATTTGTGCTACATTTTCTTAATTGCTTATCATGACCAAATAAAATAAATTCTGTCTTTGCATCATTCATTTTCAGTCGATTAGAGTCCATCCAATGTTTAATGTTAATTATGCAGTCCTCAATATCAGTTTTACATTTAATTTCAGAGTTACGATTATTACTATTAAACGATCCCCTAATTGCATGGTCATCGGCATAGCCATAGAGTGTTAAATCATGTGAAATCATTTCCTGCATGGTACTGGCATAAACTAGATATAAAAAGGGGCCTAGGCATGATCCTTGTGGCACTGAAAAATGACATCACACCAACACATTCTCCCACAAAGTTGATGTATTTCATTAAAATCTATCATCCTTTTGTATTAATAAACCCTGCTAGAAAAATAAATGGATGAAAGTTAGGTATTTGTATAAATTGCCAAATATACCCTACTTCAATAGCTTTTGGAAAATTGTTTCTAATACAGAAACAACCAATTAACATTCAAAGAAATACATTAACATTTGCAATGGAATTGCCTCTATGACATCATCAAACATGAATTCATCATACTGTACAAAAACTTTAAAATGCAAATAAGAAATCTTTAACAATCCATATCTCTTTAATGGAAAATATGATATCAACCTGATTTTTGTACCAAATTGGCCCTAAAAGTATGCTCTTTCAAATAAAATTTTACAAAAAACCATGGAAATATTCCTTTAAGAATTTGAACAAGCCATCAACTTTCATGTACAGCATGCCCAATGAACAAATGAAAACCTTTATGCACAGTGTGCATGCACTTACATCCTCTTATTCTCATGTGCACCTACATTAATACACACAAAACCACTGCCATACTGTATCGCAATCATTCAGTATTTCTCTCATTCTAATCCACCTGTACATACTGTATATATAATAATGATTAGTCGCGGGCAAGTGAAAAGATGATTACTGTTGGGCAAGCACTAAAAAATATTTTAATCCTGATGTAAACATAATAAATAGGAATTTAGTTTGACAGTGATCACTAAAATCAAATTAAAGCAACTACACAAAATTATGCTTCACCTATCTCTTTAATTGATTCCTAGTGGAGAGAGTGGCAGTGCTTCTTCAGCATGTGGAGAAGAAGATGCTTGGTAATAACACCGTCATCATGGGTACCCTGGCTCATGCCTTCAGTCTCCTCATCTCTGCCTCGGAGGACATCTGCCCAGCCGTCTCTGCAAGGACTATTCTTCTCCTCGAAACAGTCCCTCTGAAATCCTTAAAGGTAGGTACAAGGTTAAGGGTTTATGTAGCCAAATACATACATGTTGTGTACATCCCCTTTATTCCCCAACCACCATTTTTGGTTATTTTTGGTGGTCCAGTGAAAAAACACTTGACCACCATTGACTTTTAATGTCACTCATGCATGACAAATATGAATTTTGAGTGGATAAATTGTTTACAGAACCAATTAATCTCCGAACAATGAGTGTAGCTGGTACATAAAATGTGTTCTCATAGCAAGGAGGAAAGCAAGGATATCTGCATGATTTGAAGCATATGTACACGATATGGAAGGAAAAGCTCCATAAGAGATTTATAATGGGAAATGCAGTCAGTTAACTTGTGTCTGTAGTGCATTGTCACATTTATGTGCTCATTACCATTAAAGAATCAAGTCTATGGTGCTGAGGTCTGTACTGCTCATCCAAAACCAGGTATGATGTGACAGACGGACTGTAGAGGCCCCAGGACGTTAGCTCAGGGCCTTTACCTGGTTTTGAATGAGCAGTAGAAACCAAGACACTTTTGACTTGATTTTGATTCATGAATACTCCTCCAATTTAATTGAAACAAAAAGAAATGGAGTAAATTTGAAAGAGCTTTTATTGATCTCAATTTTTATTTTATTTATATACCAAAGTTGAAGTAATATGATCTTTGTGCTTTCCTACAATAATACGCGCTGTATATCCACGCACACGCAAATAAGCGCATATACAATGATTTACCGTCAGCGCATATACAGTATAACGATGTTCGTTTGTGCCTACTGATAAATTGTTGACTATTTTCAGCACTGGTGAAACTCCATTTTCAGTCAAAAGTATGCAATTGTTGATCATATCAGTAGAGTCTTGACCATGTCTACCAACTACATTCAAACATGTGCATATTTTTCAGTTGACCAATCACAAACAAGGATTTTTCAGTTGACTAATCACAAACAAGGATTTTTCAGTTGACCAATCACAAACAAGGATTTTTCAGGATTTGAAAGTATTTATGCATCTAGATTAAATTTGTTAGGTTACTAGATGCATGCTGTTAATAGTAGTGACTAGTTTCTATTGCATTGCATCATCATAATCAAGGTTTTGAACAACTCAAAAGCAGTATTCTGCTTATTCATACATTCTAAGAAGAGCATTAAATTCTGAATAAAAGCTTTATCCATTTTTTTAAAAGCATGTTGCTTTTCTGACTTATAGCTGATGAAAGTTTGCTAAATGATTGTTTGTTACTTGTGATGTTTGAAAAGCTGAAATTGTTTATGCTATTATCTAAACTTTGTTATTTAGGCATAGTTGTATCCTTACTATTCATTAAACTTTGTTATTTAGGCATAGTTTTATCCTTTCTATTCATTCAACTTTGTTATTTAGGCATAGTTTTATCATTTCTATTCATTAAAATTTGTTATTTAGGCATAGTTTATCCTTTCTATTCATTAAACTTTGTTAATTAGGCATAGTTTTATCCTTTCTATTTACTAAACTTTGTTATTTAGGCATAGTTTTATCCTTTCTATTCAATAAACTTTGTTATTTAGGCATACTTTTATCTTTTCTAGTTACTAAACTTTGTTAATTAGCCATAGTTTTATCCTTTCTATTCATTAACCTTTGTTGTTAAGGCATAGTTTTATCCTTTTTATTCATTAAACTTTGTTATTAAGGCATAGTTTTGTCCTTTCTATTCATTAAACATTGTTATTTAGGCAGTCTTATCATTTCTATTCATTAAACTTTGTTATTTAGGCATAGTTTTATCCTTTCTATTCATTAAACTTTGTTATTTAGGCATAGTTTTATCCTTTCTATTAATTAATCTTTATTAATTAGGCATAGTTTTATCCTTTCTATTCATTAAACTTTGCTATTTAGGCATAGTTTTATCCTTTCTATTCAATAAACTTTGCTATTTAGGCATAGTTTTATCCTTTTATATTGCATTATAATATTTGTTATTTCTGTTATAATGTTTTGTTCTTTACAGTTGTTTACGTTATATTAAATTGATAATAATAATAATAATCTAATTCTCTGTCCCTGAAAATACCTTCTCTTGTTAACGATGTCAATTCTGAATATGATTAAAAACCTCTTTGTTAGAATCAGCTGCAGCGACACTACTTGGAAATACGGCATTACCCGAAAACTTCACACCATCGGCCTCAGAGGCCACCTCCCCATCTTGATTCAAAACTTCCTCTCACCCAGGCAGTTCCAAGTTCGTATTGGCCACACCCTCTCCAACCTGTACCCCCAAGACGAGGGCGTCCCCCAAGGCAGCATCCTCTCCCCCACTCTCTTCAACCTGAGCATTAATGACATCGCGAATAACCTTGGCCCCAGCATCAAACGTACCCTCTACGTGGATGACTTCACCATCTTCTACTCCTCCCCTAGATTTCCTATTGTTGAAAATAGGCTCCAAACCAGCCTCAACCAGCTGCAAGTCTGGAGCAACAATAACGGTTTAAAATTCTCCAAAGACAAGACAGTCTGCATGCACTTTTGTCATTTCAACAACCTCCACCCCAACCCGAACTTTGTGCTCAATGGGAATCGCATCCCTAAAGTTGAAAACACAAAGTTACTTGGTCTAACTCTAGACCCCAAGCTCACCTACAAGCCACATATCACCAACCTGAAACTAAAATGCAATAGCTCCCTCAACATCCCCCGACTGCTCTCCAACACCACTTGGGGAGCGAACCGCTATGCTCTCCTCAAAATTTTCAGGCTCACCATTCATGCCAAGCTTTATTATGGCAATATTGTCTACTGTGTCGCTCACAACTCATACCTCAACCACATTAACACCATCCAAAATGAAGCCCTTAGGCTTTGTCTAGGAGCCTACAGGACCTCCCCAATCACTAGCCTTCATGTTGAAGCCAACGAACCCCCCTTTCTACTTAGATGTAAAAAGCTTAGCCTCTCCTATGCTTTTAGAGTCCTCACCAACACCCAGAACCCTGTTTACAACCTCATTAGGTACCCCAATTTCTCCTCCCTCTTTGATAGGACTAAAACCCTATCGCCTCCCTTCAGCTTGCACATTAAATCAGACCTCTTTCAACTTGGCATCAACCCCGCCACTCTTGGCACCTACTCCTGGCCCACTTTTCCTCCTTGGGCCACCCCCCTCCCTTCTGTCCACCTAGACCTCTCCACTTATAACAAAACTCAAACTCACCCTAACCTCTTCATCAATCTCCACAACCAAATCAAAGACCAACTCTCAAATTACACCTCCATCTATACTGATGGCTCCAAGGAAGGCAACAAGACAGCTGCTGCTGCCATCATCCAAGACATCACCCTCAGTAGCAGACTTCCTGACTACTCATCCATCTTTTCAGCCGAGGCTAAGGCCATTCTCCTCGCCCTCAACTTTATTGAGTACTCTCCTCTTAGTCACTTTGCCATTTTCTCTGACTCAGAGGCTGTTCTCACTTCATTACTCAATCTTAAATGGGATAACCTCACCTGCCACCTCCTCCTCCGGAAACTCTTTTCTCCCACCCTCTGCAGGAAAAGTGTTCTTTCTTCTGGATACCCAGCCATGTTGGCATCCCTGGCAATGACAGGGCTGATACAGCCGCTAAGCTTGCCCTTAACCTCCTCCCTTCCCTTTTCCCAAAACCCTCTCTGACATCAAACCGCTTATCGCTTCTCTTGTTCGTGACCGCTGGCAAACCTTATGGAACTTCCAAATTGATTACAAACTCCATGTCATCCAGCCCACAATCACGATCAAATCCACCATCAACAACCTTTCTCGTATCGACAACGTTCATATTACCGGTCATAGAATTGGTCACACCCACCTCACTCACTCCCACCTCCTTATTGGTTCCCCCCAACCCCTCTGTAACAATTGCCACTGCATCCTCACAATCCAACACGTTCTCCTTGCTTGCCCCCTGTACAACCTTCCCAGAGCTTCCCTCGCTCCCCACACCTCAATTGCTGAGTTCTTCCAGAAAAATCCTCCAGATAAAATAATCTCCTTTCTTCAGCATGCATCTCTCTACAACCATATTTAATTCTCCTCTTCCACCCCCTCTCTGCTTTGTTTTTGTTTTACCCATGCATCTCCTCTCTCGATCACAGTTTTCTGGCTTTTGTTCTTGAATTTCTCTCATTCTCCCCCTGGTCTCTTTCCTTACTACCTCTAAAATGATCTGACCTCTCAGGCACAATTTGACCTTCGTTGTCGTGGTGCCGTTAAGACCTCATCAACAAACAAACAAACATCAATATAGTAGGATATCAAATTTAAAGACAAATAATTTATGAAACATGTCATCACTAGTTCTACTTCACAATGTACATGCAAATTTACATATGACCAGTATTAAGTGGGTTCGATGGAATTATTGGCTACTGTCATGGACTTAACAGATGTTAACAAATTAAGCTAGAACTGCAATATCTTGTTGGTATTTCATAATAATGCTTGTACTGTTCCTCTATTAGGTTTTGATCCACTGCCTGGAGTTCCAGTGGGACTCTGTTCTAGAGGACCGTGTCCTGATTCTGTCTCACATGCACCTCTTGCATCATTACCTGAAGGGGGTTCCCGTTTTGTCGTGGGAGTTTTTCATGAGTCGATTGGATACTCTGTCTCTGGAGGCAACAGTGGATAAAGAGCAGAATAAAGAATTCCCGTTTCCCATTGGTAAGTTGGAACAAACTGTCACAAAAAAGCTGTGTCTGTAGTCACTCGTTGACTGCTGTTGATTTGCAATCAATTCCCTAATCGTATAATCGTAAAAAAAATTGCATTTTGCGTTTCATCACAACCAAGCTTCACCCAAAAATGAGGGGGAGGGGGAGGGGGGGAAGAACAAACTCCTATGTGTTCAATAAAACTTAATACAAATTTTGTGAAAGTGGTACAGTTCTCACACAAATAAACCATGCATTTTCATGTGTGGTTAATGTCACCTTCATTCTGCTGTTGGGTCCTCTGTAATATCACATTTTTCATTTCCTTGTGTCTCCAAAGCTGTAGGTTTGCTCTCTGATATGAGCAATCTGAATTCTTTTTTGTTTCATTTTTGAGATAAATGACTTCAAATAAAGTTTAAATGATCTTCTTTTTGTAATTGTTTTAGGGTTACACATGCTGTTTTGAAATCATAAAAATATCACAATTCACAAATGATCTGCCTTCTATATCTATTTGGGGGTGAACATATTGTTTTGATATTTTTCAACTTTTCAATTTCTCAGTCCAAGTTTAAATGTGATGTACAGAATAACTCAATATTCATAAATGATCTTTTCTATAATATGTTTTGGGTTGAAAATTTTAAATTTTTGTCAACTTTTCAATTTTCTTAGTCCAACTTTAAATTTTTGATATACAGAATAACCCAGTATTAACAAATGATCTTCCTTTATAATATTTTAGAGGTGAACATATTGTTTTGAAATTAAAACTGTCAATTTCTCAGTCCAGTTTTAAATGTAATATACAGAATAACTCAATATTCATCATTACCCTCAGATACAAGCAGGTCAAATGCTGCAAACCACACAGACATTTTCCTCAACAAGCTACATAGAGCTCGTCTTGCAAGATCTCAGTCTGAATTATCAACCAAACCAAGAAGGCTGTCGGCTTACTTCAGCAAAAATGATGACAAGATGAGAAGCAAATCGATGCCCACTGGCCTCAGCTTTGCAAGAATCAGGAATATCTCAAGTAAGTGTTACTTAAATTGAAATGCTTACCTAGGCCATAGGGACCATCGATTATTCCTGGTTTCCTTGATAGACATGCAGTACCACTAAACTAATCCATTGTTGCCCATGCAACAAGATGGTTACTCCCCCTGTTGCCCTTGCAGGATGTGGGGTAATCTCCCTGTTATCCTTGTGCCAGAAGGGATTAATCTTTCTGTTGTCTTTGGGGCAGGATGGAGTAATACTCTTTTGTCCATCTTATTGTAATCCCTCAATTTCCCTTTCAGGTTGAGGGGTAATTTCCTGTTGTCCTTGTGGCAGGAGGGGGAATCCCCCTGTTGTCCTTGTGTCAGGAGGGGTCCCCTGTTGTCCTTGTGACACGAAGGGGTAATCCTCCTGTTGTCCATGTGGAGCAGTGGTGATCCCTCTCTTTCCCTTTCAAAATGAGGGGTAATCCTGTTGTCCATGTGGAGCGGTGGTGATCCCTCTCTTTGCCTTTCAGGATAAGGGGTAATCCTCCTGTTGTCCATGTGGAGCAGTGGTGATCCCACTCTTTCCCTTTCAGGATGAGGGGTAATCCTCCTGTTGTCCATGTGGAGCAGTGGTGATCCCTCTCTTTTCCTTTCAGGATGACTGGTAATCCTCATGTTGTCCATGTGGAGCAGTGGTGATCCCTCTCTTTCCCTTTCAGGATGAGGGGTAATCCTCCTGTTGTCCATGTGGAGCAGTGGTGATCCCTTTTTATTTGCCTTTCAGGATGAGGGGTAATCCTCCTGTTGTTCATGTGGAGCAGTGGTGATCCCTCCCTTTCCCTTTCAGGATGAGGGGTAGTCCTCCTGTTGTCCATGTGGAGCAGTGGTGATC
Organism: Chiridota heheva; assembly: GCA_020152595.1. NCBI lineage: Eukaryota > Metazoa > Echinodermata > Holothuroidea > Apodida > Chiridotidae > Chiridota > Chiridota heheva. The sequence continues at coordinate 347,247 of JAIGNY010003604.1, forward strand.
CCTTTCTTTGCCTTTCAGGATGAGGGGTAATCCTCCTGTTGTCCATGTGGAGCAGTGGTGATCCCTTTTTATTTGCCTTTCAGGATGAGGGGTAATCCTCCTGTTGTCCATGTGGAGCAGTGGTGATCCCTCCCTTTCCCTTTCAGGATGAGGGGTAGTCCTCCTGTTGTCCATGTGGAGCAGTGGTGATCCCTTTTTATTTGCCTTTCAGGATGAGGGGTAATCCTCCTGTTGTCCATGTGGAGCAGTGGTGATCCCTCTCTTTTCCTTTCAGGATGAGGGGTAATCCTCCTGTTGTCCATGTGGAGCAGTGGTGATCCCTCTCTTTGCCTTTCAGGATAAGGGGTAATCCTCCTGTTGTCCATGTGGAGCAGTGGTGATCCCACTCTTTCCCTTTTAGGATGAGGGGTAATCCTCCTGTTGTCCATGTGGAGCAATGGTGATCCCTCTCTTTGCCTTTCAGGATGAGGGGTAATCCTCCTGTTGTCCATGTGGAGCAGTGGTGATCCCTCTCTTTTCCTTTCAGGATGACTGGTAATCCTCATGTTGTCCATGTGGAGCAGTGGTGATCCCTCTCTTTCCCTTTCAGGATGAGGGGTAATCCTCCTGTTGTTCATGTGGAGCAGTGGTGATCCCTCTCTTTCCCTTTCAGGATGATGGGTAAACCCCCTGTTGTTCTTGTAGCAGGAGGAGGCAGCCCTAGCTGTTGTTCCTATGGTGTAGGTCACCTTGGTTTTGCCTCTCACTCATAAACCCACTTCTTGCTTTACTGGTATTTCTGGCACATATGATGCTTATCTTTAAAATTACAAAGCTAAGATATAAATGAACTGATGAAAGAAGTATATTTGATGTATGTACATCTTATTTTGCAGTCGGTAAATCCACATACAGCAGACCATCCACAGTGAATCAGAAATCGAAGTTTCCAGGAGTAGGCGACCATATCGCAGATAGTGTGTTTGAAGGTATGTGATATGGCAGGTTTTATCGCACTCTTTAACTCCCAGAGGGTCCAAAACGTGACTAAATGTTTCGATTTTTTTTTTCCGAAATTGATTTTCATAACTTTTCTTTCATTTTGTATCACTACAAGTTTGGTTTATATGAATGCTAAGACAATAATTTTTTCATTAAAAATAAAGTCAAAATAAGAAAATATTGATATAAATATGCAAATTTGCACATTTTAGGCAAAATTGGGCCAAATTTTTTGAAGTTGTGTTTTTTGTTGTGAATAATGAAAATGGAGGATTTGTTTACATATTTAGATAGATTGTGAAATTTCCTTTCTAATGATGCCAGTCTGAATTTTGTTTTTAAAGCAAAATCTGCAAAAACTGAAAATAAACAAAAAAATAAGCACCGCTGTAATTACTCACAAAAAAGCAACCTCTAGACTACATTACCTATTTTGTACTGTGAAAATTTGTTTTTATACTTAGATATTGCCATGAATGAAGAGGGGGTAGTTGCTCTTTTTGATTTCAATCGAAAGCATGTGAATTGGCCTTTCTTACGCTATATTTTACATAGGTGAGTTGTATCGTTATCAAATTTTCCCAATTTTTGGTCTCAAAAAGGCTAAAAATCATGATAATTTTTACAACTTTCACCCAACCCAAAAAAATATTGATGATAGGGGCAGTCAAAATTCGACCAGAATTGAATGCATTAATTGTCTTTGTAATTTCCTCACAAGTTGTCAGACAGTAGCAGGTCTGGAAGTATGTCTAGTAAGTCTTTGAAGAGGAAAACAGTATTGCATTACATTTTGTGCATTTTTTTAATTTCGTTTATTTCAACCCTTTTTTTTTTCAAAATCTTTCAACATCACTTCCATTCAAAAGTTACATTTTTTGAAAGAACTATTCGAGCTTTTTCGAATGATACCGGAATCATTACTTAATCATTGCTGTGGGCTTATTTGATAAAGTGAAATATTTTTTTTGAAAAGTGCATGTCAAATCGGTCATGTCACGACCGCGTGGGAATTTTAGGGTTAATAGTTTAATTCTTTCTCGAGTAATGGAAGAAAGCTCTCTAGTTTTTTCTTTTGAGGAATTTTTCATGCAGCTCTTTGATTTTGTTGAGTTTTTTTGTTGGTTGCTAAAATATTGAACTTAAAGTACACCTAAAAATGTTTTACATTTTTTTAGGTGAGAATAATATCAAGTTATTGATGTTTTGAAGGCTGATGTGCCAAGGCCCATATTACTGTGCAGTATGGAAAAATAGGGACTGAAATGGCCTTAGGCTTAATGGAATTGTAAAGTTACGTATTGGCCGGCTTTCAGTCGCTGTTTTAATATAATTGTACAGTTAGTTTAACTTCTAATTTCAAATCAGCATTCATTCTTTTAGGTTTTTTTTCTTTTTCTTAATGTAACAATATGTTAGTGTTATCAATCAAGTGATAGATACTCTGCTTCCAGGTCTACATTATGTTTCTTTGCGATAAATATAAACTACTTAAATCTTATTTATAGATGGATATCTGCCCACACTTACGGAGGATCACTTCCCAGCTGGTACAGCTCATGCAGCAGCAGAACCACCCATCAATGTGGATCTCACCCACATGGACAAAGAAACTGTTCACAGACTCATCACGCTTCTTATGACAGTGAGTCTGGTCTACTTGTATTTGTTTGAAAATAATCAGAAGACATAACAGTGTCCTCACTAAAGCTCAAAACATCGATGGGGGGGGGGGGGGGGATTATACCCTTATATAACTTTGGGGGATTTGGGGGGTATTTCCCCTGGTCTGATTTGTGATTGAGGATTTGAAAAAGAGAGGACTTGAAATGGTGAAATCTTCCAACATCTTGTAACTGTAGTCATTTCTTAGATTGCGATGCTATATTGTCGCATGTATCATCATGTGAACGTAAATGAAGTATTTAAAAATGTGTGATAAAAATCAACCAAAATGGCAGATGAAGGGAGACGGAGACGCCTGGCCTGCTTTTTGATTCCTTTTGCCAATTTGCCAATCGGGAGTGCTAGCAACTGCACAATTTTAACTTTTGTTTTTCATTTCTCCTAATGACATTTTCACATATTTTAAGAATAGATTTATGCCTTTGTCCTGTTTTATGCTTATATACAGCAAATATGCGCTGTAACATATGAAATAGTTGTGCAAAAATTCTTCTTCTGTGTTAGGTTTGGGTCATTCAATTGTCCCTGCCAAAATTTCCCCCCTTCTCATCTTTGGGAGGATTTTGTGGGAATCCTGCACTCTTGCGCCTTAATTGTTACTCTGATTACTTACATCTCATGTAGTGCCAAATCCAGCCAGTGTACTGATGCAAACTGTTAAATGCATTTTATAGAAAAGACAATGGCCATAATTTCAAGACATATTTTGAAAAATCCTTCAGATTTCCTATAAAAGTTGTGTACTTATGCATTTTTTAATAATTATTCAAAAACTGTTCCAGAGTGATATACTACTTACTGTAGTAATTGTGTATGACATGTACAATTTATACTCTTTTTGTTTTACATCAGTTCATGATGGATGAAGCAAGTGGTGGGTGTGACATATCTGAAAGAGCAATGGTAAGTAATATCCCTCCACCATACTGGAAGATGACAATTGTGTTGATCACGTCAGTTTTTCTATAAGTATACTTCATCGCCGTTTTGCACTGTTGTCCTTATAGAGGGATTTCATCACGTAACTCATAACTCATCTGGATTCCATTTTGCAGGACAGAGGCGCGTTGCGTTTCACAGGGCCCAGTCACATCACACCTACAACAAACATACTACATGCTAACCTACCAGTACCACTTCAGCGTATTTGACTAATTGCAATTTTTCTATTTGCTTCCAATTTTACTTCATATCTTTCTAAAGTTTTATATACTCACCGGGTATACAAAGAGTAACTTTAACGTTTACGTCAGCTGATTGTTTGTTATACTCAGACAAAGCCTACAAGTGCTCGCTGCAAATCATATGAGCCGTAGGGTGAAAGCCGTCGTGTGTATAACAGGAACCCACTTCGAACGTTGATCAGGATCAGATGGAAATCGATCAAATGTCTTTTTATTCCCCCGCCCACATTTATTAGTGCAACCAATGGCACAACAAGATTCCAGCAGAATTATCTTACAAAAAAATGATTTTATTCAAGAACATGCAAACGTATGTAAGTCTAAATAAGTGTACAGCAGACAACAGTGTTTTTGATCGACAAAATGGCGATGTAAACAAAGTCATGTGACCTCATGAAGTCAGCTGAAACACCCTTATACAAAGTATGACATGCTGTAGTGTTTCCCAATTGCCACTGGTTAAGTTGTGCGGCTGCCACACGAATCGGCACACAGGAATTTGGGCTCGACTGGGCCAGGATGGGAAGTGAATGAACACGGAGTTTTCATGCTTCTCTTCTTTAATAGTGTTCAGAGAACCAGGCAGGGTGTGACTGTTCTACCATCGGGACCAACAGCTTAACATCCCCTTCAAAGGATGGCGAGCACCATTCAACCATGGGTGTGACTGTCCTACCATCAGGACCAACAGCTTAACATCTCCTCCAAAGGATGGCGAGCACCATTCAACCATGGGTGTGACTGTTCTACCATCGGGACCAACAGCTTAACATCCCCTCCAAAGGATGAGAGCACCATTCAACCATGGGTGTGGCTGTCCTACCATCGGAACCAACAGCTTAATGTCCCCTGAGAAGGATGGCGAGCACCATTCAACCATGGGTGTGGCTGTCCTACCATCGGGAGCAACAGCTTAACATCCCCTGAGAAGGTTGGCGAGCACCATTCAACCATGGGTGTGGCTGTCCTACCATCGGGACCAACAGTTTAATGTCCCCTCAGAAGAATGGCGAGCACCATTCAACCATTCAGCTACTTCTCTCAACATCTGAATGAGAAGCAGGAGCTGCAAACGATGTACTTTTGCTTTGATGATTGGCGTATCTGTCTGCATAGCTGTGGAAAAATTGTATTTTTTTCTTTTTTCTTTTCTTTCACACCTCATCTCTCCTTTCCTTTCAATTTTTTAATTTTCCCCTTTATTTTCTCTCCTTGCCCTTTCTTTTCCCTCCTCTCCTTTCTCCCCCCCCCCTCCTTTTTAACTTAAGTTATGAATGGCGTACATTCATTTAACTTAGCATAGGGGTAGAGGACATGGGTACTGATCAAATGAGCATGATTGGAGGGTTGTGTGTGCATACCAAGTAGCTTATTTGCATAACAATGAAAATATTTGTCTGGTTTAAGTTTTGGTTAAAGTTTTTGGTCAAAGTTTTCATAACTTATGAATGGTGTACATTTATGTGACTTGGCATAGAGGTAGAGGACATGGGTACTGTTTAAATGAGCATGATTGGCACTTGTGTGTCCATGCTAATTAGCTTATTTGCATAACAATAAAAATATTTGTGAGGTTAAAGTTTTTGGGTAAAGTTTTCATAACTTAAGTTATCAATGGTGTACAGTCATGTGACTTGGCATAGGGTAGAGGACATGAGTATTGATCAAATGAGCATGATTGGAGGGTTGTGTGCATACTAATTAGCTCATTTGCATAACAATGAAAATATTTGTCTGGTTAAAGTTTTTGGTTAAAGTTTTCAGAATTGAAAACTGTAATTACTTAATGTATGGTGTACATTTATGTAACTTGGCACAGGGGTAGAAGACATGGGTACTGTTCAAATGAGCATACTTGGGGGGGGGGTGCATACTAATTAGCTTATTTGCATAAGAATGAAAATATTTGTCAGGTTAAAGTTTTTGATTAAAGTTTGTATAACTTAAGTTATGAATAGTGTACATTCATGTAACTTGGTACAGGGGTAGAGGACATGGGTACTGTTCAAATAAGCATAATTTTGTGTTGTGTGTACATACTAATTAGCTCATTTGCATAACAATGGAAATATTTGTATGTATGATATCTCTTAAATTAAAGTGAGTGGGGATTTTCTTTAACACAAATGATCATATATGTGTAGAGTATTGTCTATACTCAATGGTGAGGTGTAGTGTGCTTATTAAATAGGTTATTTGCATAACAATATTTACAAAATATTTAACCTGAGATAATAACTTGCTATTTGGTTCAGTGGTAGAAGGCATTGGTACTGTTCAGTTGAGCATGGTTGGGGGATTGTGTGTGCATAATAATTAGCCTATTGCATAGCATTGAAAATATTTGTATATGTGGTATCTCTTTAATTAAAGTGGGTATGATGATTTTGCTCAAACAAATGATCATACAGTATATGTGAAGAGCATTGTTCACACTTAATGGTGAGGTATAGTGTGCATTTGCTGCAATATGTTTGACCTGACTTAAAAAATATATAGCTTTTGACTTAGGAACTTCACATTTTTAGTTTTGTTATGATATTGACATTCTTGACATGAATAGCAATCAAAATGTTTGTCTTGCCATGAATAAAGAAGCAAATAAAAGTTTCCTCCTTCTAAAGAATTTTAAATTAGGGGTTTGGAAAATATAAACAATAAGCAGAATGTGGGATAGAAGATGACATGATGATAAAGTAGCTGAAGGAATTAGGATGAGGTCATGTGGGATGGTGTAATTGTATATAGGGCAGGGTGCAATGGGATGTTGGTCAGGGTGTGTTGGCATGTTAGACAGGGTTTATTGGCATGTAGAACAGGATGGGTTGGCATGTGGAACACGATGGGCTGGCATGTGGAACAGGATGGTTTGGCATGTGGAACAGGTTGGGATGGAATGTAGGACAGTCTGGAATATGCATTATTAGCGGCGAAGGGATTTGTATCGTTTCCAATGTCTAGTTTGTCATACTTTAAGCAATATTATTTCCCATAAATTTGCTTTAATGTTATTGTACATTTTTCATACTGCTTGACTTTGCTTGACACACATATTTTCTTCAATTGGAAGTTGTATTACAATCCAGGATGTAGTTCTGGGAATGTGTAGGGGCTGGGGAGGGTAGAGTTTGGAAAGGGGGTTGAATGGCATTCTTTCATTGACATTGGCAAGTCGGGGCCTTTCCTTTCTTTGTTATTCAATTGAACTAAAAGAGGTATTGTAGTTATAAAGACTGCTAGGTTTGACAGGTTTTCTGAGTTACTGGGTGAGGTTACCTTGAGCTTTTTTTGTCTTAAAATATGTGGGACCATTGGTGGTGTGATCTGATATATTTTTTTTTTTAGTTAAATGAGGATCATTCTCTGATATTTGTTTGTGTTTTTGTAATATTATATATTATTTGTGTGCATTTCTATTCCACAGAGCACAGTACTGCGGCATCTGAGTGCACTCCTGGGGTACAGTCAGAAGGACCGGGACTTCACAGTCCCACCATCACAGCTGAGGGAGTCTGCTGTATTCTACGCAGTTATGGCTAGGCTACCAAGGGTGAGTAATGTCACAGTTTTGCTGTATTCTATGCAGTTATGGCTAGGCTACCAAGGGTGAGTAATGTCACAGTTTTGCTGTATTCTATGCAGTTATGGCTAGGCTACCAAGGGTGAGCAATGTCACAGTTTTGCTGTATTCCATGCAGTTATGGCTAGGCTACCAAGGGTGAGCAATGTCACAGTTTTGCTGTGTTCTATGCAGTTATGGCTAGGCTACCAAGGGTGAACAATGTCACAGTTTTGCTGTATTCTATGCAGTTATGGCTAGGTTACCAAGGGTGAGTAATGTCACAGTTTTGCTGTATTCTATGCAGTTATGGCTAGGCTACCAAGGGTGAGCAATGTCACAGTTTTGTTGTATTCTATGCAGTTATGGCTAGGTTACCAAGAGTGAGTAATGTCACAGTTTTGCTGTATTCTATGCAGTTATGGCTAGGCTACCGAAGGTGAGTAATGTTACAGTTTTGCTGTATTCTATGCAGTTATAGATAGCTAGGCTACCAAGGGTGAGTAATGTCACAGTTTTGCTGTATTCTATGCAGTTATGGCTAGGCTACCGAAGGTGAGTAATGTCACAGTTTTGTTGTATTCTATGCAGTTATGGCTAGGCTACCGAAGGTGAGTAATGTCACAGTTTTGCTGTATTCTATGCAGTTATAGATAGCTAGGCTACCAAGGGTGAGTAATGTCACAGTTTTGCTGTATTCTATGCAGTTATGGCTAGGCTACCGAAGGTGAGTAATGTCACAGTTTTGTTGTATTCTATGCAGTTATGGCTAGGCTACCGAAGGTGAGTAATGTCACAGTTTTGCTGTATTCTATGCAGTTATGGCTAGGCTACCGAAGGTGAGTAATGTCACAGTTTTGCTGTATTCTATGCAGTTATAGATAGCTAGGCTACCAAGGGTGAGTAATGTCACAGTTTTGCTGTATTCTATGCAGTTATGGCTAGGCTACCGAAGGTGAGTAATGTCACAGTTTTGTTGTATTCTATGCAGTTATGGCTAGGCTACCGAAGGTGAGTAATGTCACAGTTTTGCTGTATTCTATGCAGTTATGGCTAGGCTACCGAAGGTGAGTAATGTCACAGTTTTGCTGTATTCTATGCAGTTATGGCTAGGCTACCAAGGGTGAGTAATGCCACAGTTTTGCTGTATTCTATGCAGTTATGGCTAGGCTACCGAAGGTGAGTAATGTCACAGTTTTGCTGTATTCTATGCAGTTATGGCTAGGCTACCGAAGGTGAGTAATGCCACAGTTTTGCTGTATTCTATGCAGTTATGGCTAGGCTACCAAGAGGGAGTAATGATTATTCACCCTTCAAGTTCCAAGCAATATTTTTGGCAACTCTTGTTAGAACATATATGTAGAATGAACAGTGTACTTAACCCTTGACGTTCTGAAGGTGAATTATGAATAATAAAATTTTTGCCGGATTTATTACAGATTGGCAATTTGAATTATTACCTCCGCCAACGAAGTTGGATGGAGGGTTTTCGGTATTTGCCCGTGTTTGTCCATTTCTCTGTTTGTCATCAACATATCTCAAGAACGGATTGAAATTGGTGTGTGGGTTTTTCAGAGGTGATTAAAATTTGAATCATATTGGAACAGGGTGAAAGACAGAAATGGAGGGGTGGGGATGTTATTGGAACAGGGTGAAAGACAGAAATGGAGGGGTGGGGATGTTATTGGAACAGGGTGAATGACAGAAATGGAGGGGTGGGGATGTTTTAGGGTGAGGTCTGTCAAGACTGTCATTGAAATCTGCTGAACAATTAATTCATGCACTGAAGAAAATCCAAACATCAATTTTCTGGACTTGAAGAAAATTAAATTAAGTGGTTCCTTATAACAAAGAGAATCAAAACAATTGGTTTCTTGCATGAAAGGAAAATGATGGAATGTGAATCTTGTCTGAAGAAACTCAAACAATAGACACTTAGCCTGGATAAAACTGAAAACAACAGGGTTCACTTGTGTATTTGGAATCCCTGCAAGTGCTTTTTTTTTATGGGACTATTTCTAAGGCCTTGAAAGCACTTGAATTTTTTTTTTTATTTGATGACGATGTCATTAAAAAGTGTTTGAAATTCATTATGCACAATAAATGCTTTGTAATTGTACATTTGTAACAACATGTATTGATAAATAAAATTGCCAATAAAAAGCAAAAAATATTTTTGATTTGTCTTAAAACATTATGTAATAATTGTGAGTATTTTGTTCCCCGATCGCGATAATTAGGCCTATATATATATTACAATTTTCAACTATTCTCCATTCGGTCACAGACAATTAAATTACAGATGTGACGTAGTGTATTCTCATTCAATATAGTCTATAAATGCATAATTATTTTTTATATCATATTACATATACTGGACACTTTCTGTATTGCATGGTGTATGAACTGAATTGTAACAGTTTCCGTGCACAATAATCTGTGAACATGATCGCTGTTAGTTACACAGGACTCAAGTTTTGTCAGTATTTTCAAACCATTGTGCAGAGCGATATTTTTTGTTATGGATTGTAGTAATAGATTGTAAACAATTATTTGTATGTGGGGGTTGATTATGTTATTGTTGGATTATTTTTTTGCTTGAATTCTAGTAGTGGATTGTTCATTTTGTAATTACTTATAGGTAAGCTCCTGTAAGAAGATACAGTATGCTAACATTGACACTGATACAATGTACTAACATTATACTTTCTACATGTAGGCCTTATTTAAGCCTTAAACGGCCAGCGTGTTTAAAATGTGAGTGCAATTTTTCGAAACTTTTTTTTCTTCGAAATTTATTTTCACAATTTTCCCTTTGTATTCTATTACTACAAATTTGGTTTATGTGAATGCTAAGACAAACTTTTCAATGAAAAAGTCAAAATAAAAAAAATTGCGACATAAGTATGAAAATTTTAGGCAATTTAGGTCAATTTACTTGGACTTGTTTTTTTTCTTGTGAGTAATGAAAATGGAGGATTTTTTTTACATATTTAGATTAATTGTGAAATTTCCTTTCCATTGATACCAGTCTAAAAAAAAATCTCGAAGCAAAATTCTCAAAGCAAAACATGTAAAAACAATGAAAATAAACAAAAAATAATCACTACTGTAATTACTTGCGAGAAAAAAAACGCCGCGTGTGTGGTTTGGTATTCATACCCAAGTCATGCACGTGAACGTCTCGCACTTGAACCGCTATACTACAATGCATGTGTTCTACTGTGTGCATTTGATTAATACTTGAAATTATGGTATAAACAAAGAGGGGGTAGTTGCTCTTTTTGTTTTCAATTAAAAATAGGTGAAATAAGCTTTATGATGGTATTTTTGGCATACAGCAGTTGTATTCCAATAAAGACCCACGATTTATTTTAAAAATTGGTCTTAAAAAGGCTAAAATGCATGATAATTTGCACAACTTTTGCCAAAAAAAGATATTGATGATAAGGGCAGTTAACATTTGACTGGGATTTGATGCTTTGATGTCTTCGACAACTACTTACGAATTTTCAGGCAAAAGCTAGGTCTGGAAGAATGGCAAGTACATTTTTGAGAAATTAAAATTTGATGAAATTTTTCACCTAACGCATTTTCAAGCGAGTTTTACTCAAAAATTCTTAATATAGCCCTCATCAAAAATGTTAATTTATTGAAAGAAATATTCTAGCTCTTTCAAATGATACCAGGATTACTGCTGGCATATTTGATGTATCAAAATATTATGTCCCAGCGATCGTGTCACGACTGCGTGATCTATTAAGGGGTAAAAGCCTGTATGCACTCATTGAACTACATTATGATTAAACCATAATAAGGCGTTATTTTTTTGTAATAATCAAATTCAAACAATGATTTTTACATGGGAATTTGACTATGTTTTGTTTAAATTTAAAAAAATATTATTTGACACTTAAAAATTCCTTGAAATGTCCTTGTTTTTTTTTTGGTGGAAGGGGGGGAGGGGAAATAGTGTAGGAACCCTAAACAATGATACAACCTTGAAAAAAAATCAGTCAGAAGGTATATAATCCTGAAATTTTTAGAATTGCATGTGGGCAATACAGATCAACAGTGAGAAAGATTCTTTTGGGATAGATGGTGGTTGTAGGATTTCTGAATTGTATCATATTGGGGATAGGAAATGAACAGGGAGCAGTGGGGGTGGGGTATGCACCCTACAGTGTGCTGAAATTCTAGTATTAATTCCTGTTTTGTCATTAGATGCAATCAATTTTTGGAAAGCTAAGCATTACAATAATGACTTCTTAACTGGAACATGTAGCACATTTTGTTAAGATTGACTATTTTTATCTTAATACATTAGACTAAAAATCAAATGTGGGAAAAAGTCATTGACTCAAAATCTAGCCGGAGGGAGCTTTTTATATTATTTTTTGGTCATTTTAAGCTTGTTTTACTGTTTGCATGGGTATTAAAACCCTTTTGACTGCTGGCTATAACCCATAACTAGTTCTCTTACTTTTTTAGATGTTGGACTGTAATGTCAAAGTAGGTAATATCCTCTTGCCAATGGTTTTGGACCTGCTGCAGTATGCATCCACCCCGGTCAAGCCAATCATGGACAACCAGCCCATTGACCACACCCTGTACTTCTTAGAGCCCCACTGTAGACAAGCCTGGCTCACTTCAGTACTGATCATCATGTACAAGGTAAGAAAGGGTGTTATCATAGTAACCATTGTAATGCTCTAATGTGATCTTGTGGTATGTTTTAGTTTTAACCCCACAATGAAATATGTGAGCACAAATTATTGTGTAAATTTATTTTCTAAGCTCATATTTATAGATATTTCTACATTGTTAAATAAATTGAAAGTAGCCACCTGACAGCTCTAGGTTTCCACATATACTAATCTTCTTAGTGATCCATATGTGAGAATACAAGACATGCACAGTCCCTTTAAATCATTGGCCAACCTGACCTGCAGAACAAGTAGATCAAGGAAGCCATCCTTACAGAATTTCATGAATAATTTCTACCCTAGTCGCTTATATTGTGTGTCGGGTGAACTATGGCATGATTAAGTGTGTCTGTCTGCATAATGTTGCATCTTTTCCCATGTCTTTTGCATCACCAGTACTCCTTTGATCAAGCTGAGAATATCCCAAAATTGAAGGCTCTGATTCGCATCACTCTGAATCTGCTTGAGGCACAACATCACCATTGCAAGCCCAAGAGACCTGAGCTACCCACTGTGGAAGACATCTGGGGAGCCGAAACTCCACCCCTAAAGAGAAAGGTATGTTTCAAGAAGAACTACAGGGTGGATTATGCTGAGTAATATCATTGCAGTTTATCACAAATCTGACATAGGTTAGCATTTTTCCACGTGACATAAATTTGTAGCTTGTGCAGTTTCCATATGATGTATAGAATGCCATATGGGTTTTTTGTTGTTTCTCTAAGAGGATCATTTTTGATCAATTCTAGCATAACACCAATTTCTCAAGTCTTTCATTAGGTAATTAAAGCACATTGTTTGGAACTGTGATGCATATATTTTCCCAAGTGTATTCTAGGGGTACAGTGTATAACAACACAAGGTTGCTCACTAACAAATGGTGATTACTTATTTTAGTAGAATTTACACTACCTAACAAACTTGATGACGTTGAAGAAGCGAGTGAAGAAACTGGGTCTGCTGCCTCTGTCGGACCCACCACACCCTTAATTGACACCACCACCGTCACTTTTGCTGAGATGGTACCCTCGACATCAGCTGGTGTCACCATCCACGCTCCACCACCTCAAACCTCCCAGGGTTTTATGAGAGCAGATATACTCCACCAAGCTATCGAGGAGGACTCAGAAGATGCGGAGTTTTCGGAGGAATCGGTGCAGACGCTGGGGATAAAGCCAACCAGTCGTGCCCTTGTGGCGTCCACTATCGAGGAGGTGGAGGAGGAAGAATCGGAGGAGGTGACAGAGAGTCTGCACTCTCTACCCATTGGGCAGATGGAGAAGGTTCAGGCAGAGGCATCGGTGGTCGGCATTCAGAGGGTAGTCAAGATGGACCATAAACCAGAGGTTTGTTGTTGTTATCCAAAGATTACATTTTGAATCAAAGCATACCAGAGATGGTGCCTGTTGCTTACTTGCCTTATGAATCTTATTTAGTTACATAGAAAACCATCTGAACTAATCTCTCATTGATCTTAAAAAAGAATGATTAGCAAAAAACTATTGCATTCCTTTCTCCTGTACAACTTTTGTGCATTCGTATATTTCTAACAAAAAGGAAATAAATTAAGATTATTGCTTTTCCTTTCCTAATTCATGAGAATACCGACCCATTCCCCATCAACTTACTGAATACCAACCCCTTCCCCATCGACCTACTGAATACCAACCTATTCCCCATCAACCTACTGAATACCAACCCCTTCCCCATCGACCTACTAAATACCAACCTATTCCCCATCAACCTACTGAATACCAACCCCTTCCCCATCGACCCACTGAATACCGACCCCTTCCCCATCGACCTACTGAATACCGACCCCTTCCCATCGACCTACTGAATACCTACCCCTTCCCCATAGAAGTACTGTTCGTTTTTGATACCATCTTGTGAATTGCATCATTTGTTCTTTAAATTGATTTGACATTAGCTAAGCCCAATCTAGTAAAAACCCAAGCTAACATACGAGGTCACTCACCTTCTGTGCTTTAAATAATTTCTCGCTCCTTACACAACATATAACTTATTTTCCACAGTCAGACCTCTGTGTTGTATACTTTACCAGTGAGTTTACAAAAAGGATACATCTGTGTGGTTTTAGATTTCAAGTACGGAGATTAAATTAGTTGTGTGGTTGTTTGGGAAATTTTTTATTTCCCCAAAAATAGCAAGTCTCTTCTTCTAGCAGTGTATAGGGAATGTTCATGTAATGGGTATAAACCCTCTTTGCCACTACTTGGGTCTTCGCTTTTGATATTTCATCAATCATTCAATCCATAAATCAATCAATCAATTTGTTATTTTCAATAGATAGATCAAGCAGAAAGAAATCAATTTAGAAATGATGCCATTACAAATTTTTCTCATCTATCACTGGGAATCTAAATATTTCTTCCTCAGTTTCTGATCCAGCAAGCTCAGACCGTCTCAGCTACTAGTTCTGGTGCAGTTAAAGTCACCCCAGGCCAGATAGTACAGGGATCCACAGCAGTTACTACCCAACATGTCCTAGCCATTTCCCTGGACCGTAACAAAGTCCAGCCCAAGTATCGTTCCAAGAAGCAACGCAAGTATGGTGTGTCAGCTATAATCCATGGTAAGATCGTTCATATAGATTGAAAGAAAATTAAGAAGTCTCATTTTTGTATCTATAAATAGATTGAAAAAGGATCTTGGGGTAGTGGACTCTGGTTAAGCTTTATGTGTTTCTTTCTTATTAAAGAGACAGCGAGGTCTTCAAACATTTGAATTTGTAACCCACAAAAAGGATTTAGGTACTATTTTATGAAGCCACAAATATACACTTGCACACACATGGAAGGCAAAAGAAACCAATTGAATTTGTAAGAGGGAACGTGTTCCTTGTCATTTTCAGATTAAACATCTGATTGATTTCACAGTCACCTCTTTTATAGTTAGATCAGTTGTGTGGATGAAATAGGTTTTATAAGGATATAGAATTTGAAAAAGGAGAATATTAAATGTTGTGCTCCTTAAAATTTCAAATAGTCAGACTTGACCTGATAAATAAGCAGGTCGGGTCAGACTTTTCCTCTTTATTTTCTTTATTCTGAAAACACAAGTAATTAGATCAAATTCCTTTATCAATGACCCCATTGTATTCGTTCTCCTGGTTGAGCAGTTATTTTAAGTAAGATAAGTGGTCTCATTATTTGCTACAGTAAGTTTGTGGTCATAATCTACTGGAACAAATTTTTAAGGAAAAGAACAAGTCATGATGATTGATATGATAATAGGTCATATTATTGTTACTTGTTTCCATAGATACCAATATTTAACTGTATGTTATTAATTACTTAACTTTCCTGTTAAGTCAGTCAGGAGATTTACTGTTCCCTCTGTAGAAAGCTATTTAAAAACTTTTCTCGAAGCAGAACTGGAAAAATGATACGGTTCCTGCGTTTGCGGTTATAACGCAGGAAAATCATAAATTCACGGGAAGAAAATTTTTTTTTTTTTTTTTTTTTAGAGAGTTTATTGGGTAAACAACAGTATATGTGACAAGCTCTAAAAATGTCCCCCATGTAATTGTGTGATGAATAGTACATTAAATTGCGATAAAGAAAAGTATATAAAGATGTATTTACAACATTAAAATTATTTCTGTCACGATTTTTCATGGAAAGATTTTGACACCTTTCTTTAGAAACGTGGGAAATTTTACAATTTACTTCAAGTTATATCTTACCTTTCATGCTATAAATATGCAATCTGGTTCAATGATCTGATTCTAATGTACTTCTAACTGAAATAAAAACGTAGTTACCAACCCAGCCCTGACCTCCATATACCTCTAACATCCCTCACTTCTTTTCAGCACGTTGCTGTCACAACATCACTGAGACTGGTTGAAAATTTCTTTAAAATTTTCACCCTTCTCTTAACATTTTCTTTGTTGCAGCTCCAATCGTGAAGGTTTTAAGCTGTTTAGTACTTCTCTTCAAGTTTTTTCCAGTCTGAGGTAAGATGAGGTGGAATATCCGGTTTGACTCACAGGACTGTCTCCATTGAAGTTACACTAAGTACTTCCCTTGACTTTTCATTATCTTCTTCCTCACCTGAGCCCAGGTGTAGTCATAGGAAGAAAAATATTTTTAATTCATGGGAGGATGTTTCCTGCTTTCATGAAATCCTTAAAATCTAGGCTTTAGTCTTGAGTCATGCAGGCCATGAGGAGAGGCTGCTGCCTCCCACGCACCACCAACCAGCATCAACCAATGATACATTCAACGTTCCCCCGACTATGCGAATCTCGGGGATGACGCCTTTGACATCTACCCCTTGGGCTGAAGATGGTCTCACGGAGACACCAGTCATCCCCAGAGTGGCAGATCGCTCCCTCGAGAATAGTGACCCTCCCACAACGCCATTCCAGATCTCGACCATCCTAGACTTTACACAAGGCCACTTATGCATGACAGAGGAGAGAGTGCCAGCCATTAAGGCGATAGCAGATTTCCTCCTCTCCCAGCTAACGTCTCTGGCAAGAGACTGGCTGATGCCTTTAGGCCGCTTATCCAGTCTGGTGGACGTAGTCCCCATGTGCAAGTTTCACATGCATTAAGAATTTTTGCTCTTATACCACTCCAACCGACACCCTCTATTTTCTCAAAATCAGGGGTAGTCCACACCATTCAACCAGAGAGACTTCACAATTCACTGACTAGCAACCAGCTATTATTACACCATACAGAACACAGGGGTAATCTATATCTTTAAACTGACAGCATCTTTATAGTCTATTCACAGTTCACTTGTTAGCAATCAGCTACTGTTACACTGTACTCAATAGGTCATTCATATGGGGCTCAAGCCACATAACTGCTGCTCAGTGAAGGGAATAAGATTTGTCCTTGGCTGAGCCTAAATATAAATATACATTATGTGCTTGAGAGGACTTTGTGCAAAACCCATGAATGATTGATGGACTGTTCCTTGTAAGGATGGTTATTTTCTCATGTGAGGGACCTATGTCTCTTTTTGCTAGACCTTTTGTGGTCCCATCCAGGATACCTCAGTACCCCCACTCCATACCTTCAGACAGTGGCCCCTCATATCTAGTGGTGCAACCACTCCCACTTGTCGTGAGGAGTGAAGTTTCCACCTGTTAGACCTTCACTGTCAGTGGTAACGGATGCGTCTTGGACGTGGTGGGGAGCACATATAACGTGGTCCCCAATCGCAGGAACCTGGACGCATACTTGGTATATTTAGCACATCATTATGCTGGAAATCACAGGCAGTATGCCAGGCACTTTTACATTTTTTACAAAACAGTTTAGATGGAGGAACAAAGTCCAGGAGTTTTTGGACTCCTTCCTCTCGTCTTGGTGCAGGATGAACTATGTCAGCCTTTAGGCTGTTTACCTTTCGGGCTAAGAGAACATAATCTCAGATCTGTCATCTCGCCTTCATGGAGCACCCACAGGATGGCCATGCTTGCCACAGGTGAACAGAGCGATTTAGGCAAGATTCGGCCTCCCGGACATAGGTCTGTCCACATCTGTGGATGATCGCAAACTACCAATTCTCTGTGCTCTGACTTTTGACATGCAGGTATCAGAGTTGACACATTTACTATCAAGGGTCTCACTACGTGGGCTACGCCTTTCCGCCATTTGTGTTTGTACCGAGAGTACTAAACAGGGTGATGTACGACCAGTAGCACCCATTTGGCCCAGCCAACTGCGGTTCCTTCAGCTGCTCAAACTTTTTTCAGGCTTCTCGTATGAGCTTCCTATCAGAGACGACCTAAGTCTCATTCCCAGGCTCAGGCAAACTGCACCACAGTCCCAGAACACTTCATTTGACTGTGTGGCCTCTGTCCGCCAATTCTTGGTTTAGCAAGGCCTCTCTGAGAGTCGGTGACCCCCCCATCTTGGAGATGTCTTCTCCCAGACTTTGATCAGTCAAGGGCTCTAGGATAGCTGTAGCAGCCATCCACCGAGACTTTCCAGTTGGGTCTTTATCAACTTTATAAGCTTTTATAAACGATCATTGTGTGATGTGTTGAGATCAAAGTGACTTCTATTCTGTTCTCTCAAACTTTTATTCGGATACACTATACCACCTAAATTTTGTTTTGTATCTCTATTTTGTGGATGGGTATCTGCTTTCAGTGAGACCATTCTGTTTTTTTCTCGTTGTGACCAGACTTTGACGCTCTTATCAATAGCTGTACAGTAGTTCAAATGTATTAAGATGTGTTAAGAGCAACGTGACTTCTATTTTGTTCTCTCAAACTTTTCATTCTGATACACTTTACCTTGCACTTTATCACCTAATTTTGGTTTTGTTTCTTCATTTTTCGGGATTCTCTCTGTGGATGGGTATCTGCTTTCAGTGAGACTGTTCTTTTGTTTTTTTACCTCCGTTGTGACCAGACTTTCACACCCTTATCAATACCAGTACAGCGGTTCTCCTATAGTAGTTCGCCCTTTTTTTTTTAGTTGCCTCGGGTCTCTCCACCTTTGGTTGTTTTTTTCCATTTTGACATAATGCTTATGCCTTGACCCTCCCACATCACTGCTGGCTACCTGAAAATCCCAGTCACCCCTTATATTCTTAACCCCCTTAAAGTGCAAGAGATGATGGCCATGGAAAAATCTTGCTGCAGCCAAGTGCGCTGTGGCAGCTGTGGAACCCGGACCATGACAGCACCTCCTGCACCAACACCCCACTCTGCACTAATTGTGATGGTGCTCACCCAGCCAACCATCCCTCCTTCTCAAAAGAGTGCCCCACCTAGCTTCAGGAAAAGCAGATAACCAAACTGAAAACCCTTAATCCCAACATCACTTACCCAGAGGCCAGGAAACAATTCCTAGCTTCCCTCCACTACAAACCTTCCTACTCGAGCGCAGTCTTCTCTAACACCAATACTCCCCCTCCCCCCACCTAACACAACTAAAACTGACTTACATGCCCAAACTGACCTCACCTGGCTCTTCTTACCCAGTCTTAAGCCCATCACCATTGTCAACAATCCAGCCACACCCATTACCCAAACCACCTCCACTTCTCTCCCCAACCTTCCTTCCTTCTCTAAGACCTCTGCCGTCCCCTACCCCAACACCTGTAATGCCATCAAACTCCAGCCAACCTGGCCTACAAACATCAAACTAACCAACAGACCAACACCAGTCAAACATCCCACCATGCAAACCCACATGTATGACACTGAAGAGAACATGGATTGTTCCATAACCAAGCACACTGAATATACTTCTCGTCCAACTTAAAAAAACAATAGCTTCCAAAGAAAAAACAAGCCAACTCAGACCCAACAGATCTTCCTCCAGATAACCCCCCGCCTCCTTTATGGCATACACCACAAACAATTACAATAACACCCACAACATCATACAATGGAACATTAGGAGCCTAAAGGCCAGTTCTGAAGAAATTGACCTTCTGGCCTCCACCTTCAACCCGGTCGTCTTCTGCCTACAAGAAACTTTCTTGAAAACCACCGACCATTATTCCCTCAACAACTTTGCTTGCTATCACAAACATCAAGTGGATGCTGACAGGGCCTGTGGTGGCGTCTCCATTCTCGTTAGACCTGATATCCCACACAGCCCTGTTCATGTAAACACCGACCTTCAGGCCATCTGTATTTCTATCTCCCCCACAAAACTTTCACTCTTGCAATATCTATCTCCCTCCCAACACCAACATTCAGCCAACCAGCCTTAACAACCTCATCTCTCAGCTTCCCACCCCTTCATCCTTCTTGGTGACTTCAACGCTCACAACCCTCTGTGGGGCTCTAATACCACCACCCCTAGAGGCAAGTTCATCGAAAACGCTCTCCGTCTGCACAGCCTGTCCTTACTGAACACTAACTCCCGACCTACCTTCATCCTGCCACAGGCTCTCTCACCTGTATTGACCTGTCTATCTGTTCCCCTAACCTCCTCCCTGATTTTAGTTGGAGAGTCACTGCTGACCTCTGTGGTAGTGATCATTACCCTCTTCTTATACACTCCAATCTTCAAATCCCCACTGAGCACACCCCAATTGGAACCTCGACAAGGCTGACTGGTCCCTTTTTGAAACCCTCTGTGACTCACACCTCTCCCCCCATCTTCTCGAGGATGAGAATCCCATGTCTAACTTCAGTAATATCCTTATCAACATCGCCACCTGCTCAATTCCCAAAACCTCCAAACCCCAAATCATCCCCAACCCCTGGTTCTCGGATGACTGCAAAGCCGCCATCAAGAACTGGAAAAGAGCCCTCAGGAACTTTAAAACTAACCCGACCACCCATAAGCTTATCCTCTTTCACATCAGCCGTGCCAAGGCCAGATGCACTATCAAGGACAGTAAAACCAACACTTGGAACAACTTTATCTCTTCTCTCACCACCAACACCCCCACTTAGAAGATTTGGAGAATGGTTAACAGCTTCCACGGCAGAGTAGGCAAATCTTCCATCTCCCATCTCTCTTGGAATGGAGACCTTCTCACCGCAAAAAAGGACATCGTTGACCACCTCGCCGCCTCTTTCAGCAACATCTCGTCCTCGACCAACTACTCCAATGCTTTCAAAATCAAAAAAGCTTGCGATGAAGCCCGGAGAATCACTTTTCCCTCTGACAACTCTGAAAGCTACAACACCCCTCTCACCCGTTCTGAATTAAATCAAGCCATCCACGATGCTGGCTGTACCTCCAAGGGCCCAGATAACATCCCCTACCAGTTCCTGAAACACCTCCCCATCAAGGCCATCACTACCCTACTCACCATCTTCAACAACATTTGGTCCTCACACTCCTTTCCCCCTATCTGGAGGACAGCTATTGTCATCCCCTTCCTTAAACCAGGGAAGGACGGTGCCGACCCCTCCAGCTCACCCCCTTCATCCGCCCTCACCTGCTGTCTCTGTAAAATTATGGAAAGGATCAATAATCAGAGACTAAAGTGGTTCCTTGAGACCAGCAGAATCCTCTCCCCTTACCAAAACGGCTTCCAAAAACGTCGCAATACCCTAGACCAATTAATTATGCTTGACACCGCTATCCGGGAATCCTTTGCAAAAAAAAAAAACACCTCATTGCCATATTTTTTGACCTTGAGAAAGCTTTTGACACTACTTGGAAATACGGCATTACTTGCAAACTTCACACCATCTGCCTCAGAGGCCATCTCCCCATCTTTATTCAAAACTTCCTCTCACCCAGGCACTTCCAAGTTCGTATTGGCCACACCCTCTCCAACCCGTACCCCCAAGAAGAGGGCGTCCCCGAGAGCAGCATTCTCTCTCCCACTCTCTTCAACCTGAGCATTAATGACATCGCGGATAACCTTGAGCCCAACATCAAACGTACCTTATACGTGGATGACTTCACCATCTTCTACAGTACTCCTCCCCTAGCTTTCCTATGTTGAAAGTAGGCTCCAAACCAGCCTCGACCTGCTGCAAGACTGGAGCAACAAAAACGGTTTAAAATTCTCCAAAGACAAGACAGTCTGCATGCACTTTTGTCATTTTAACAACCTCCACCCCAACCCAACTTTGTGCTCAATGGCAATCGCATCCCTAAAGTTGAATGCACAAAGTACCTGGGTCTAACTCTAGACCCCAAGCTAACCTACAAGCAACACATCACCAACCTGAAAGTAAAATGCAACAGCTCCCTCAACATCCTCAGACTCCTCTCCAACACCATTTGGGGTGCGAACCGCTATGCTCTCCTCAAAATTTTCAGGCTCACCATTCGTGCCACGCTTGACTACGGCAATATTGTCTACTGTGTCGCTCACAACTCATACCTCAACCACATCAACACCATCCAAAATGAAGCCCTCAGGCTTTGTCTAGGTGCCTACAGGACCTCCCCAATCACCAGCCTTCATGATAAAGCCAACGAATGCCCCTTTCTACCTAGATGTAGAAAGCTTAGCCTCTCCTATGCTTTTAGAGTCCTCATCAACACCCAGAATCCTGTTTACAACCTCATTAGGTACCCCAATTTTTCCACCCTCTTTGATAGGACTAAAACTCTATCCCCTCCCTTCAGCTTACGCATTAAATCAGACCTCTTCCATCTCGGCATCAACTCCACCACTCCCGGCACCTACTCCTGGCCCACTTTTCCTCCTTGAGCCACCTCCCTCCCTTCTGTCCACCTGAGCCTCTCCACTCATCACAAAACTCAAACCCACCCTAACCTCTTCATTAATCTCCACAACCAAATCAAAGACCAACTCTCAAATTACACCTCCATCTATACTGAAGGCTCCAAGGAAGGCAACAAGACAGCTGCTGCTGCCGTCATCCAAGACATTACCCTCAGTAGCAGACTTCCTGACTACTCATCCATCTTTTCAGCCGAGGCTAAGGCCATTCTCCTTGCCCTCAACTTTATTGAGTACTCTCCACTCAGCCACTTTGCCATTTTCTCTGACTCAAAGGCTGTTCTTACTTCTTTACTCAATCTTAAATGGAATAACCTCACATGCCACTTTCTCCTCCGGAAACTCCTTTCTCCCACCCTCTGCAGGAAAAGTATTCTTTTCTTCTGGATACCCAGCCATGTTGGCATCCCAGGTAATGACAGGGCTGATGCAGCCGGTAAGCTTGCCCTCAACCTCCTCCCTGCCCCTTTTCCCCAAAACCCTCTCTGACATCAAAGCGCTTATCGCTTCCCTTGCTTGTGACCGCTGGCAAACCTCATGGAACTCCCAAATTGATAACAAACTCCATGTCATCCAGCCCACAATTCCGATTAAATCCACCATCAACAACCTCTATCGTATCGACAACATTCATATTACCCGTCTTAGAATTGGTCACACCCACCTCACTCACTACCATCTCCTTATTGGCTCCCCCAACCCCTCTGCAACAATTGCCATTGCACCCTCACAATCCATCACGTTCTCCTTGCTTGCCCCCTGTACAACCTTCCCAGAACTTTCCTCGCTCCCCACAACTCACAACTCTATAGCTGAGCTCTTCCAGAAAAACCCTCCGGATAAAATGATCTCCTTCCTTCATCATGCTTCCTCTACAACCATATTTAGTCCTCCTCTCCCACCCCCTCCCCACTCCCTTTCCTCTCGCTCTCTACTTTGTTCTGTTTTTCACCCATGAACCTCCTCTATTGATCCCAGCTTTCTGGTTTTTAGTTCTTGTGTTTCTCTCAATTTCCCCTTGTTTTCTTTTCTTCCTACCTCTGGAATGATCTTAACCTCTCAGGCACAATTTGACCCTCGCTGTCATAGTGCCGTTAAGCCCTCAACAAATAAACAAATCAGTTGGGTCAACGGTCACAGACCCGCAACCACTGGTGAAGTTAACCAAAAGAATCTTCTTATAAAGACCTTCTCCCATGATTCTTGCATCACTGTGGGTCATGCAAGTTGTCTTAAGCACACTGGTGAAAGCTCTGCCTTTACTATTGTTTAGTAATTCCTATTCAGAGGTTTTTCGTCCTTAAGAGGATAAGGAAACTAGTCCTCTTAAAGTAGTTTTAACCACTTTGACTGAGTATTAAGACCAGCCTTTTGTGTGGGCTTTAACCTGAACTGCCTTCCTTTTGATCCTTGGCCGCAACCTGTTTGCATATTTATAGCATGGAAGGTAAAATATAATTTGAAGTCAATTTACCCCGCTAAGCGTAGCGGATATATTTGCAAGAGTAATATACTAATCTTCTATGCGTCCCGGCCCGCCACCCCTCTTGTTCAGGCCTCGGTGGAATGTTAAGTGGGGAATGTCAGAGGTATAATAACGTACCTTTTCCCCAAATCTCAATAAGTGAACATTTTGAAAAGTCTATTCCTGCTAGAATTTGATTGGGGTATAGTAAAGACTCAAAAACTGTTTTGGTTAGAAATTGCTGCATCACTTCACAGAATTATGATAGCAATGTTTTTTAAACAAAGTAATTACAAAAAAAATACAACAGTTGTGTGTTATGCATTACAAATTTGAATAACAATGTGGATGTTGTTGTCAGAGATTTCAAAACACAGTAATATGGTCAATTTTTAAGCAAATTTGGTACATTATTTGTATGCTTATAGTTGTGTTATTTTGCTGTTTAGCATGTTGCCTCCACACATCGAAATACCTTTTAACACTTCATCCAACTTTATCCTTTGTTTCCTACAGGCCAGCAAGATGAGATGCACCTTGACTTCGGGCACGGAACAGACACGCAGACGAAGGGCAAATTTGCCCGGAGAGGCGGTTGAGAAAAGTCCAGAAGCTGAGAGAACAGTTACAGAAATCCCCAGAGAAGAAAAGTAGTGTGTACTCTGCTGTGCGCAGATTCCATGAGGACAAAAACTACATGGCATTGACAAGGTAGAATTAATGCACTGTTGTCTGAACTTCACTGGGACTGCCCCACCTCCTGCGAAAGTATGTTCCCTCATGTGTGAATTAAACAAAAAAGTCAAAAAAAGGGAATATACCCTTTTTTATGTGTTTGTGCCCCCAATGTTACAAATCTGGACTATGGGCTTGCTTATCTGGGACCGGAGGTAGTTCAGATAGATTTTGTAGGTTTGAATAAGTGATTTGCATGAATTTAGGCCAAGTGCTATTAAATAGAAATAGAAATGAACATATTGTAGTACACTTAAATATGCTTACATTGTGGTTTTGTTCATAATTTGTTTTAAGCCACAAAACCACAGCACAAACTGCAATAGAATACATAAAGACTTTGTGGAATTCTGAGAAGTCACAACTAGTCTGATTTCAGCCTTTTCTACACAATTGATACCAAATGATTCCTTAAAGGAATAAGATTTGTAAATGCTTTCTTCACTATTTTGTTTCTTTTGTAGTCCTCTTTCATATCAGATGGATTTGTTTGACTCCTTTAAGCAATGTTCTTGCACCCATATTTACAGGTGCTTTGTTTGTTAATGTACATTTATTAACATTTAGATGCACGGACTGTGGTGCAGTCTTAGAGGAGTATGACGACAATACCATCTCCCTGGCCATCGTGGTGCTCTCAACATTTGTCCACCGGGACCCTGACCTAGCCGCACCTCTCTTGCTGGAGATGCTTCAGGTAGTTGGCAGGTAAGTGAGTGGTAATTGGATAATGTTGGTGTTCTAAAGGTTTAGTATTACATCAGTGGTCAGAATTGTCCATCTTACCTTTCATTGAAAATGATATATGATATAGGTTGATTCTAATCTAAATTTAAACCTCTGCGATACAGTAATCTATTCTCTCTGATACAATAAGTCCATTGTTGTCGAGGTGCCATTAACCTCACCAACCAAAAGAGGTTCAGTGGTCAGTGTTTTAGGAGTCATGCTCATATGCGAAAGGTAACAGAGTTCGACCCCTTTGCGAGTACTGTGTTGTTTCCTTGAGCAAGACACTTAAATGTACTCTTATTTGTTCCAGTCCACTTAGCTGTAAATGAGTACCTGAAGTAAATTTGGTTCTATCCAGGTGGAGTGATTTGCTCTTACGACAAAGAAAACCTTGATAAGCATCAGCCTGATGATAGGTCATCAAAGATTTTTGTGTGGATTTAAACTGAAGCTTAAATCAGTGTCATTGACTCTCCTTAGAACAGGATCAAGTTTATTAATGCATTGCCTATGTTACTGTAGAGGTATATGGACAGAAGCAACATTAGCTAAAACGATGAAAGTTGCAAAACTTTTATCAAAATCAGGTAAAATTTAACCATATTACAACGTTTTAAAATCTCAGGCATTAACATGCAATTGTGATATACAGGGTGACCTCTGTATTTTCTTCTCTAAATCCTTTGTTTTTAAAATCCTCCTCCAAATTCTTTAAAGTTGCACAGCAAATTCTGACTGAAAACTTTTTAGTCTTTACCATACCCCAATGGAATTCTAGCAGGAACAGACTTTGCACATCATTTTCAGTGACTGAGATTTAGGAAAGAAACTTTTTAAAAAGTGTATAAATACATGTCTGAACTGTTTGCACAGTCATACCATACAGCACACGTTGCAAATTGATCAAACTTTGCACAGCCATAGCTCAAAAACTGAAAGTGCTTTTTATCCCCTCGCCAACGAAGTTGGTGAAGGGGGGATAGAGCATCTTTACCATTCGCCCGCCTGCCCATTAATCCGTTGCCCATTCTTCCATCCGCCCATTTGTCTGTCTGCCCGTTAGTCCACATCCATTGTCCATTTAACCTCATGCATTGTTCGACTACTGGGGAACAATAAAGCTCTCGAAAAGGAATTCCAACTATTTGTATTAAAAGAAATTTCAATAAAGGAAAATCTTGCTTTGAAAGAACTTGGAACAAATGCATTCCAGACTTGAATAACAGGTAAAATATTTGTTCTGGGTTGAATGATACAACTGACGACTGAATGGAATTTATAATTTAGGTCTTGTGAATGAATAGGGTAAAAAACAATAAGTCTTTACTTGAATATAGCAGCAACATAATAGACTTATGATAAACTCTCAATTTAATCTGCAATGAATTTTCATTCTGATTTGGAAGATAGAGCAGTCCTGTCCGGTTTATAAGGGGAAAAAAAGTTGAGCATGTTTTTATTTGGAGTGTAAGATTTAAGTTATGGGGGAGTTGTGCTGCAATAGGGTAAGTGAAGGTTATATTGAAGCTTGGAATTAGTAAATATTTGGTAAATGAGTGGATGGCAAAGGGTGGTTGGGGGTAACAGGTGAAACGTGGATGAAAGGTGAATGGGGCATGTTGGAGGATGATAGGTGAATAAAGGATGGCAGGTGAAGGGGATGGTAAGGGAATGGAGGATGGCAGGTGAAGGGGGGATGATAGGTGAATGGAGCATGTTGGGTTGATAGAAGTGAGGGGATGGGAGGAAATAATGTTGGGTGGAAGATGACATGATAGGTAGATTTAGGAATTGGGATGAAAGTGGGATGGCATGGGGGATAGGATTGGATGAAATATGGGACAGGGTGGCATGTGGGACAGGGTGGCATGTGGGACAGGGTGGCATGTGGGACAGGGTGGCATGTGGGACAGGGTGGCATGTGGGACAGGGTGGCATGTGGGACAGGGTGGCATGTGGGACAGGGTGGCATGTAGGACAGGGTGGCAAGTGGGACAGGGTGGCATGTGGGACAGGGTGGCATGGGACAGGGTGGCATGTGGGACAGGGTGGCATGTGGGACAGGGTGGCATGTGGGACGGTGGCATGTGGGACAGGGTGGCATGTGGGACAGGGTGGCATGTGGGACAGGGTGGCATGTGGGACAGGGTGGCATGTGGGACAGGGTGGCATGTGGGACAGGGTGGCATGTGGGACAGGGTGGCATGTGGGACAGGGTGGCATGTGAAACAGGGTGCCAAGGAATTTGGGACAGGATGTTATGGTATGTGGGACAGGGTGCTATGGCATGGGGACAGGGTGGGATGACATGTGAGACAGGGTGGCATGGCATGTGGGAAAGGATGGCATGGCATGTGGGAAAGGATGGCATGTAATGGAAGTCATCTGGATTTCAGGTGGGATGGCATGTGGGGCAGGGTGGGATGTCATGGATTGGCCTTTGTAGCAGGGTGGGATGGCACTTGCTACAAGGAGGGATGACACGTGGTACAGCGCATGGTACAGAGAAGAATGGAATGTGGGACAGGGTGGCATGGCATATGGGACAGGGTGACAAGTCATATGGTTGGATGTCATCTTGATTGAGGTGTGATGACATGGATCATGTGGTGGAATGGCATCTGGATTTTCATGTATGATTTCCTGTAGGGAGGGAAGTAGGATTGTATGGCATGTGGAACAGAGGGTGGGGTGGTAGATGTGACAGAGGCTGAAAAGCATGTTATTAGTATTGTTTGCGATGTCTGGTTTCAAAAATTATCTGTTCAGATTTTGATAAACCTTTTACCTAATAGAAATTACTGCTATGTATTCATAGACCTTTAATTATAATATATATATATATATATATATATATATATATATATATATATATATATATATATATATATATATATATATATATTTACTTCAAGTTATACCTTACCTTCCATGCTATAATTATGCAATCTGGTCACATGACCTGATTCTAACGCACTTCTAACCAACCCTAAAAGACGAAAGTAGCCAGCCAAGCCCTGACCTCCATAATACCTCTGTACCACCTCACTCTTTTTCAGTGCGTTGTTGCCACTAACATCGCTGAAAACTCGTCATTTTTATTTTTATTTTAATTAACCTTTCTAACTCTTTTTCTTGGCAGCTTCTATCTCAAGGGTTTTTACGCTGCCCGTTCTCATCTGGCTCGCCTTTTCAAGTCTTCGAGAGAAGGGTGAGGTAGCCATGGGTCCGAGATTTCTTGGCCGACCTACACGACTTTACCGTGTAGCCTACACACTTAGGATAGCGGGTTTTTGTCTCCATTCTGCATACAAAGCGAGTGGCTAGTTCGAGAGCGTCCTACTCTCGTGGTGGGTGTTTTAGGTCCTAGAGCACAAGTTGTGCCTGTCTGGGGACCTCTCGCCCCGGAATTAGTCTTTTTCTCCCTTAGCCCCACCCGCCCGAGGTGACCTAGCGTTATACTATGTATAGTGTTTAGCACGTTAGGATATTTCAGTACACCTTCTCGTATGCATTAGGCCAATTTCCCTTTTCGATTTTTGGCGCATGCGCATTGGGTCGTAGTCACCGCTGGGTAACGTGGGGTCGCCCTGTAACAACTCTAGGGAGCTACAGTTGTTGCAAGCGAGCTTATTTTCGTTTCCGCGTTAACAGCATATGAATATTTTTATTTTTATTACACAGATTTGAGATAAAATATTTAATTTTCAGGATTGAAATTGGGGTGTTGGAGAGACCGTGGGTGGGTCTCTCCGACGACCTAATTACAGGGAAAATAATCTTTCCTTTTTATCTTTACAGACCTCAAGTACACAAAGGACAATCTTTTTAACCCCCAACCCATAGGATGTCCACTGCGTGAACTAGCAAACTTCACAAATTACGGCCTCGGTGACAAAACCATTGATAAGGAAATTGCCAATTATGGTTTTGATAAAAATGGAAATCTGACCCCTTGCAGATTAAGGTTGTCGACGTGTGAAACAGGGGCACAAAAACTTATGGTATTTCAAAGAAGATTTGAAAGGAAAAATGGGGAGCAGAATCCGGGGACAATTTACGGGTTTCTCCTTTTGGAGAGGTTAATTTGCCACACCTCCGTCTAACGAACGCGGCTCGCTGCCCACAATTTCACAAGGGCGCCTTTGAAGGAGCCTCATAAGATATGGTAAAGCCCTTTCTTAGTAGGTGCACTAACACTGTGTCGTACATCCTCGGTTTCACCGTTGGGTTTCAGACAAACTTCGGAAGGAAGGGCGACAAGTTGACACAAGGCAGAGGCAATATTGCAAAAGGTCCTCTTCTTATCACTATTAAATGACAAAAATATATTTAGGCTGACAAAAATGGCACCCCCACTTCGATATCATCCATACTCTTTTCAGGACACTCAGCTTCAACACTTGAGATTTGGTGTAAGTTCAAGGCTCTGAGACTCGGAAAACTTATGAGTTTATCCTGGTAGATTTCACAAAAACCCTTGGCCTCTCCTTCAAGACCTGACCCCAAAGGTT
Organism: Chiridota heheva; assembly: GCA_020152595.1. NCBI lineage: Eukaryota > Metazoa > Echinodermata > Holothuroidea > Apodida > Chiridotidae > Chiridota > Chiridota heheva. The sequence continues at coordinate 376,976 of JAIGNY010003604.1, forward strand.
CTTGGAGGAATTTTTTATTGATTTCTGCCCCTTGGGAGGTCGATTTTTGGAAGCGAGAATTTGATAATTGATTGGATTAAATGCAGTTTTTTTGATTATTGATCATTTGCACCAGATAAAGCCTTGATTACCGGATTAAATTTATTCGTTTTTCAGTGACAGATGACACCCTTTCACAAATCCTCGAGGCGTCACCCAAAGTCCAAATTTCCTGACCGGCAAGATCAACCCATCAGAAGCGTCATCAAACCCTATTGAGGCGGCCCCATATTTCAACGTGAGAGAGCTCAGCCCTCAAGTGGATGCTTACGGATCCTGGCAAGAATTTTCCTTTACATCCCCTGATTCAGGGTTGTGCATTGGAGGTGGGTCGCCGGAGGAAATGGGGGAGCCTTCAGCGGGAAAGGGTTGGGATTGGGCAACAGGTGAGTGAACCTAAAAGTTTCGTATGATTATCTTGCTTGTAAATCCCCACAGTGTGTTCTTGAACCAACAAATCGCAGAGGAATTAGATTGACAAGGTAAATCTGGATCTGAGTCCAGGGGGAAAGCTTCTCTTTTTTTTAGCTGTTTTTAAAAACCACCGGGTTGTTGCCAAACAGGGTTATAAGTAAACAGGCTTGGTATTTGGGTTAACAGAATGCAATACAATTCTTAAGGTATCTGAGGGAAGATTTGAACCCGAGAGCGATTCACGTATTTGAACCTGATTTAACTGGACTCATCGATTAGAAATGTGAAACAGTGCAGCAAATGTCTGGAGCCTGAGACTAAGACAGACCAGAGAGTGCTTAGAATTAATTCTCCCTCTCCTCAGGACTCTCGGTTCCTATATAGGGATCTTTGGCGGTTTGCATATACTAAAAGTGTCGCAACTGTTGCGGTCACTTCTGAAAATGTTTGTGCAACTTGCTGTTAACCCCAGGAACTTATCTTAATTTCATTAAAGCTGTTAGGATTTGAAGCATTTCTCTTCTTTCCAGCTGTGCATGCTTCAAAGTTCACGATGTCGAGCTAGCGCGACAGTTCCGGCGTGAACAGTCTATCTCTTAGGCGCCTTCTTCGCTCCTCACTTGTCAGAGTTAAACATACCATTCGAGGACAATCGGCGCTCCTTCCCGCTGCATGCAGAAGCGGGTACCTCTTCCCGAGGAAGGGAAGGCCAGGGTCGGCGTTTTTGACCCACCCCCAACTCCCCCCGTTGAATGGGGCTTCAGTCGGGCGTCTACAGGAATTTTCAGGCCTGGGGAGAGTATCACCACCGACAAGTGGGTGCTCGAACCATTTGGCAGGGTTACCGTCTAGAGTTCACGTCTCCCCCGCCTCAGGGTGGGTCTTCCGACCCACTCCACGCCCTGCGTCTGGGAGACCACACCGAGTTGTTGGTCAGAAATGGGGAGTTGCTGGCGAAAGAACGCCATCACCTTCATCCCGAACCCTCCCAGGAACCTCGTAATGTCCACGTTTTTCTGGCCCCCAAGAAGGGGAACAAGTGGCGCCCGATAATCAATCTCAGGCCACTCAACAGGTTCATTCGACCGTTGAAGTTCAAGATGGAACTCTTCGCTCCATCACTCCTTCAGTTGACGAGGGCCTGTGGGCCACCTCCCGTCGACCTGGCGGATCGCATATCTCCATGTGCCGATGTTAGAGGAACACAGGCGTTTTTCTGGCGTTCAATTGGGAATAAGCGTACCGTTCAGGCGTTGCCGCCGGACTTCGACTGCCCCCAGGGTCTTCACCGGTTACGAGGTTCTAAGCGGCATTCTTACGGCAAGGCATCCGAATCTTGATGTACCTCGGCGACTGGCTGATCGCGTTGCGATAAGGCGCAGCCACCGTCGCGAGAACACGAGCGTGGTCATCACGGGTGGCACAGGACTTGGGGTGGGTGATCAACCTCGCCAAGTCCAACCTTGTTCCGTCTCAGACTCCCACTTTTCTGGGGCGGTCCTGGATTTTCACCGCGGTCGTATTCAGCCGGCCGGAGCGGATCTTGCCGTGAGGGGCGGGAGCGGCGTTCCTCTCGTTACCGGCCTGCTTGAGAGCCTGGCTGGTATTCTTGGGGTACCTAGCCAGCCTCGTAGATGTGGTCCCCCATGTGCAGGTTTTACATCGGGATCTACAATTTCATCTACTGAGTCATTTTCGTACCATCCAGGAGAAACCTCAGCGTCCTCGTTTCCGTGACACGGGCGGTGGTCCCCCACATTTGGTGGTGGTGCGTCCACTCGCACCTGTCTCTGGGAAGCGATATTTCCGCCGTCAGACCACCGATGTCGGTGGTGACCGATCGTCCTTGACGGCGGGGGGGCGCATTTAGCGTGGTCCCAGGTCGCGGGATTTTGGACGGGCGCCTGAGTCGTCGGCACATCAATCTCTTGAACTAGAGGCGTGCAGGGGCTCTTGTTCACTTCCTACCTCAGGTCCAGAACAAGACTGTTCTCATGTGCACGGTCAACACCACGGTAGTGGTGTTTATCAACAGACAGGGAGGCACGAGATCCAGGAGCCTCTGGATCTTAGCCAAGTCCCTTCTGTCTTGGTGCATGTTGAATAAGGTCACGCCCAGGCGGTCCACCTACCAGGCATAACGGAGAACACGATTGCGGATCTGTTGTCCCGCCTCGGGAGCCCCACAGAGTGGGCTCTTCTCCCGCTGGGTGGCGAAGCGATCTGGTTAACCTTCGGTCTCCCCGGACGTGGATCTGTTGGCGTCCGTGGACAACCACAAGCTACCAATTTTTGTGCTCTCACCCGACTCGAGAGTCTAGGCGTGGACGCGCGTTACGATCAGGTGGACCCACCGTGGGCTCGCCTTCCGCTGTTCGCTCTCATGCCGAGAGTACTGAACAAGGTGGTGTCCGATCAGTGTTCATGTTTCTTCTGGTGGCTCCCAATTGGCCCGGCCAACTGTGGTTCCCCTCAGCTGCTCCATCTTGTAGCAGGTTTCGTCATTGAACTTCCGGTCACGGACGAGTTAGTCTCCATACCGGGTTCGGCGAACTGCACCACAATCCAAGATTGCTCATTTGACTTTGTGGCCTCTATCCGCGAATCCCTTGTGTCTTAGAGGTCTTTTCGGGCGGCTGCCAGAGTGGCGACCTGTAGCGGAGATCTTCCACTTTGGGCATGTATGCTTCCAGACTCGAATGTTCGAGACTGGTGCGGGATAGATCGGTTTTTCTCCGCATACGCGCCTCTTGGTGCGTGGACTTTTTGTTGGTCCAGTTTAATCTGAATAAGTCCATCCAATACGGTCAAGGGGTTCAGAACGGCCGCGGCTATCCACGGGGCTTCTAGAGCGGCTCGAGCTGTCACCGACGCCGCAGCCTCTGGAACGGTTGATTAGGGTATGTTCCAACGCCTTCAGTTCGAACCTTGCCCCCTTGGGATATGCAGGTGGTCCTCGAGACTTTGCACGGGCTGGCGTTTGAGCCTCTGCGGATTGTCCTCTCAGGAACTGCGATCAAAACTGTGTTTTTACTCTCCAGCCTCGGTTAGGCAGAGGGCGCTCACGCCGCTTTCCCTCAAAGAGGGTCATATTCGCTTTGAATCGGGGCGTTAGTCTCGTGCCCGACCCGGCCTTTCTTAGCAAAGAAGAATCAGGACGGTGAGTTTTTGCAGAACCTATTTTCCTTCGCGTGCTCAACATTTTCTGACACGACAGAGGACAAGTCTAGTGTCCTGTTCGGTGTCTCAAACACTATATCAGCGTCGCAACCTTTTAGGAAGGGCGTTACGCTCTTTCGTGTCCTTCAACAGCCGATCGCTCCATGTCTCGCGTGATACGATTTCACGCTGGATTGTTCAGGCTATCACGTATAATAGGTCCGCGTTGTTCGCGAACGTTGATTCCGCAGCGCACCAGGTACGAGGCATAGCTGCGTCAGTGCGCTTTTTGGTGGGTTCCCCCTTCCAGAGATCCGTGCTGCCGTGGTGGATATCCGGACTTTCAGGGCGGAGTTGCACGGGCCGTACTTTCTGGAAGACGACCATTCACGCCTCTTCTTAAGGTGGGTGTTCTTTTCTTATTCCGTTCTTTTAAAGTTGTTTACGTTATTTGTCTTAACGCCTTCCTCGTTCTTCATTTTGACTAACGTATAATTTCGGCCTTTGTTGGGCTCTGGTTATTTTGTTTGTTTACTCTAAACGAAACTTTGCCGTTGTTTTGCATGATTCTTCTTTGTTCTCTTTCAATTTTGCGCTTTTTGGCGCTATTTCGTTTCGTTCACGTTTACTAATACGGTTCCGTTGTTTTCTGTAGTTTACCTTTACAGGCGGTTTGTTCACTTCATGCTTTCTGACCGCTCCGGCCCTCTGGCGAACTTGGTGAGTTTTCGTCATGCGTTTTGGCCGGAGTTTACAGTTTGTTTCTGTTCACTGTCGGGTTGCGTTTGCGTGTTTTCACGTATGTGTCACCATTGTTCTGTTGACGTTTTACCTCAGTTATTTTCCATGGGTGTTCTATGTTTCCTTGCCATAACTTGTAGTGGGTTGCTATTTCTAATAGTTCCTATTCGGAGGTCTTTTGCCTTACGGGAGAAGAATTTAGTCCCATACGGGGTTTTGCTAAGTGCGAGTGCAGTACCAGCCTTAAAAAAAAATATAAAAAAATGTGTGCTTCGGTCTGAACTCCCTTCCTTCCTTTCCTCGGTTGCAATCTGATTGCATAATTATAGCATGGAAGGTAAGGTATAACTTGAAGTAAATTTACCCGCTAAGCGTGGCGGGATATTCTGAGAGTTATACTTACCTTCCATGCATCCCTCCCCCCTCTCGTTCAGGTCTCGGTTTAGAAGTGCGTTAGAAATCAGGTCGTGTGACCAGATTGCATAATTATAGCATGGAAGGTAAGTATAACTCAGTAAATATCCCTACGCTTAAAGGGTAAAATATATATATATATATATATATGTATGTATGTATGTATGTATGTATGTATGTATGTATGTATGTATGTATGTATGTATGTATATATGTATGTATATATATATATATACATATATATATATATGTATAGTGTGTGCTAATATATATCCACTAACTGTTTAAATTCTTTATATTTCTTCAGAATTGCTTCTGCAACATTTTACACTTGGCAGACAGAAAGGTAAGCTTTTGAGAATTGCAACAAAAATGCTTTTTCCTTCTAAAAAATTTAACCTATGAGGCAGTCCATAAGTACATACACACTGAAGGCGAGGGGAGGGGTTGCCAATGTATACATATGCAACGATACTGCCATGTGTTATTGGGAAATTGATCAATCACCACCCCTTTATTTAGCTTGTTACCGCTTGTTCAATTATCATTGATACTGATACCGTTTGCTCTTACCTGCATTTATAGCTCTTGGTTACTCTTTTTTTCTTCTAAATATTATTATTTGATTTTTTTCTCTTGTGCAGTTCTGGTAACCCACCAGGTCATTGCTGCACTGTTGCCAGTCAATTCCTGAGGTGTACCCTGCATCAGCTAGCCCCCAATGGCATCTTCCCGCAGCTTTTTTAAGCAAAGTTGAAGGTACTGTAAAGATCTCGTTTGATTTGCAAAACTTCCAATAGAAACAATTTTTTTTCTTTCATATAACTTCAAGCAAGCCCATTTTTGCAGAAGCTTAATCCTGTGTTTGAACATTTTATGAAAATAATGGTATTTTCAAAGTTAACTTTGCAATTCACCTTAAAGATATAAGTTGTTACCTTGCTATATTGGTATCAATGTCCTTTGCCATATATATATGTGGGTCTTCATACACCAAACTTGTCTACCAACTGTGGTGCACCGGTTATCTTACATTACAGACCATGAGGCCCAATAAGGTTCATCCATTGCTAACACGCCAGTGCACTGCAACTGGTTATCAAAGGCCGTGGACTTTTCAGTGATTGCGAAAATTAGGTCTGTCAGACCCGACCTGTGTTCTCGTCGGGTCTGACTGTATTAAGTATTTCGTGATAGCATTGAACTATCATAACCGATACGCAGGCGATGACCCGCCATTGTAATTGTGTGTTCTAGTTACACCCGTGCTTCACAGCTGTTTTATCAAAAGGGCATGGACATTTCTATATAACCTTAGTAGTTGAGAATGAAATATCTAAATTTATCACATGGGCGGTGCTTATGTCCATTTTCCATGGCACAATCGGATGAGAGAACATGACTCACCCAAGACGGGACACCAAGTCTATCGCAGATTAACTCCCCAGCAGTGCTGCATGGTACTCATTTTACAGCTGAGTGTACTGAAGCAAGTAGAGTAAAGTGTCTTGCTCAAGGACACAATGCAGCGCTCATGACAGGAATCAAACCTGGTACCTTCGAAACGAGCAAGACTCCTTAATTACTAAGCTACTGCACTCTGTTGAGGAAGGGATGTAAAATCCCCAATCTGCCTACCTACCGTAACCAAATAATATAGATCTTCAATATTTTGCATCTTTATATCAAGTACAACCTAAGAAGCCATTATTTCATCAACCCCTTTTAAGTTGATTTTGTGACCCTGGAACTTTTCTTTGCATCATCTTGAGTCTTTTATACCCTGTCATTACTCAACTAAAATCAAGCCCATGTTAAAATTTGGTCTCTCTCATTCCCAGATTACACATTCTTGAAGACCATGGCTAATGCTTTGCATGATTTCAATGATCTCACAACATTTGATGCAGTAACATATCTCCTGGAGGTGAGTCTCAAAGATAAACAAAGGTTTTGTCCTTTGTTCTTATTTTCCACATATGCTCTCCTAGAAAAGCACCATGGAGTACAGAAGTGTAGCTGGCCTTTTGGAAAGGTGGAGTTGGGGGGAGGATGGTCATTGCAGGAGAAAATGCTGATGGACAAATTATTTTCAAAAATTTGATCAAAATAGCATTCTAGTACACAGTTTCTAGGCTACACTGAAATGAAAAGCAATAAAAAAATGGTCATTGCCATAAATAACCCTGTATATAACTTGACTCTTCACAATAAGCTCTATTGTTTGTTTACAGATGTATATTAGTGTGATTATTGTTGATAAAATCGCTGAGTTTTCTGTGTTTCTTACTTGCTTTTTATACCAGAGGGGAGGAGAAATGAAGGTTCTTGCAGGGAAAAGTAGTGTGATTATTGTTACTTAAATATCACTAAGTTTTCTGTGGTTGGTTTCTTAAATGCTTTAAGCAGAGTTAAAAGTCATACCCGCAGAAAAGGTGAAAAAGACTGAATTTGAATTTTGTTTCTTGTATTATTTCAGGGACTGAATGAGAGGAAGACCCTTCCGCCTCTTCGCATCTTGTTGGTGTTGATGAACCTGGCTGAGTACATGACCCATTTACCCCTGGAGGGGGTCAACATTTGGACCAATCTCGTTGCCCTGTTTGAAACATTCTTCCGCAGATTGATTATCACCCTGCCAGATAATGTAAGGACGCGATTAACTGAAATATTCATTGTGTACAGGAAATATCAATTGTTTTGTAAATAAACTGTCAATTATTAAGTATAAACACAAATAATTTCATGCAATTTTTGATTCAGCTCAATGAAGTTGAGGTTATTAAACGGGAACTTTCGTCTCCCATTTTTGAAATGTATCTAGTCAAGAGGTTTTTGACCAAAGACTCTGAAATTTGGCGGTCTTGAGGAACATGAAAATCTCCACACGGGGGTGTATTCAGTTTTTCATTTACTGTTTGTACACCTGAAATAGAGAAATTTGGAGGAAAGAGAACCCCCTCCCCCCCAAAAAAGAGGTGCAATTATCCTTCATTTGAGGAAATTTAACAACAAAAATGAAGATGCAACCATAGTAAGAGATATCTTGTTAATTATCTTATGAATGATGAAAATAATTTTAGTTATAAGTGTACTTCTTTGGATTCCATGGGGAAAGTCCCTTGGAGTTCTATGGATTTTTTTCCTTTCTGAAGGAAAGTAAACTGCTTTTAGCCAACAAAAATAAGAACATTGCCAGTTAAATAGTAAGACAAGCATGACTTGTCCTTCTCCTTAAAAATTTGTTCCAGCAAATCATGACCACAAACTTAATGTAGCAAATAATGAGACCACTTATCTTAATTAAAATAACCACTCAACCACACAATAAGGACTGCATCCACTGCTAGTTTGATACTCAGCACCAACTTCCACAACAACCCAGGACCAACAGGAGAAGTAGTACAATGGAGCCATTGATAAGGGAAATTTGATCCTAATTGTGGTTTTCAGAATAAAGAAAATAAAGGGGAAAAGTCTGACCTGACTTGCTAATATATCAGGTTGGGTCAGACTGTTTGAAATTTTAAGGAGCACAACAACTTATGGTATTGTCAATATGAAAGATTTGAATATTGTTTTCTCTGAAAAAGTATTATGAGGGGGAGGCAAATCCAGGGGACAATTTCCACAGGTTTCTTCTTTTTTGGAGGGAATTTATTATTTTTAGCTAACACACGTGTAGACGAGTCAATTAAATCTCCAAACAGCTTTGGTTTTGACATCAGCTGCCGCCAACTGAATTTACACATTTTAATGGAAAATAATTTGCGGTCCTTTGAATTGGGGTATGGCCTCATAAAACAGATAATGTGTGAAAGCCTTGCTTATTGTTTAGTTTCACCAAAAATGTGTTCGTACATCCTCGGTTTCACATCATATGATTGGCGCATTTTCAGACAAACTTATCGAAAGAAAGGACGTACAATGTTAGAGTATAATCAATGGGAATATTGCAAAGAATGAATTGTTTCTTATAAGACACTATTAAATGACGGTACAATAATATATTTTTTTAGGCAAAATTGACTTAAAAATGGCAACTCCCCATTTCATCTTCCTTTGATATCATCTTTACAATACTCTTTTTAACATTTTTGTGACTAAGTTCAGCTTCAACATCATTAATATTTTGGTTTGTAAGTTTACTAATGTGTTTGTTAGAACTACAAGTGAAGAAGAAAATTAAATTTTGAGTTTATCCAGTGTGTTAGATTTAGCAGCAGAAAACACCTTTGTGCCTCTCCTTCAAAAATGTAATGCACCTAAATTTCATTTGACAATTTTTCATTGATTTCTGCTCAATTTGGGGTTGTCATTTGGATTAATTTGAAAACTGATGAATTTGATAATTGATTGATTAAATGCATGATTTGTTTGATTATTGATCATTGTAACCATTGATAAAATGATTGATTGACTTGATGATTAATTGATTCTATTTTTCAGTGTGACATGAATGACACCCTTCTCATCATTGAAATCCTCCTGAAGAGCCCCGCCACCAAAGTTCTCCCAACTCTCCTCGAACCATTTGGCAAGATCATCACCTTTACCATTCAGAAAGCACGTTTTCAAGCTCAAACACCTATTAGAAGTGTGCTCCCTGTGTAACCGCATATTTACAAAGGAACGTGAGAAGACGTCTCTCACTCGCTGCGTGGTCGTTGAACTTGTGAATGCCCTGAAGTTCAAGACATGTCTTCCTGACATCAACCTTATTCAGATTGTGCAGTTTGTGATGGTGGACGCAGGAGGGAAAATGACAGATTTCAGTATCGTGGAAGGGGATTGGGATATTGAGTACAAGCAGGTGAGTGAATTACGCTAAACTCATTTCATTTATTATGATTATCTTGATTGTAATATACAACACACACAGTAGTGTTGTTGAACACCAATCAAATTCAAGGAAATAGATATATGCAAGATGTAAATAACTGGGATATTGAGTACAAACAGGTGAGTGAATTATGCTATACTCATTTTATTTATTATGATTATCTTGATTGTAATATACAACACACACAGTAGTGTTGTTGAACACCAATCAAATTCAAGGAAATAGGTATATGCAAGATGTAAATCAATTAAGGTCATTGGTCTGGAACATTGTAATGCAACACCATTCTTAAAGGTATTAACTGAGGGTAAGAGTTTGAAACAGAGAGGGAATTCAGATATTTGAACCTGATAATTTTGCTGTTGATCAATCAATCAATAAATAAGAAATGTGAAATTCATTTTTTTTTTTTTTTTTTTGTATGCAGCAATGTACTGGAGCCATGGAGATCTTGAGGCAAGACCTAAATGATGCTATCGAGTACATTGGAGACTTACATACACTCACCAAAGTCAGGGTACGTGGTTTTGCATATATATTGGATTTTACTGATAGCAGCAGATATTAGCATATACTAATAAGTGTCAGCAAACTGTTGACGGTCATTTTGATATATAAGTTTGGCAACTTGCTGTATTAAATCCCTAACTACAACTTATCTTAATTTCTATTAAACTGATAGATTTTAGAAGCATTTGTCTTCTGTGTTTAAAACCAGAACTGTGCATGTTTGATAAGTTTCAGATGATAGAGCATAGCAGACAGTCCACAAAGCCGTGAAAACAGCTTTTATTCTCTTAGGAACATGTTTAACTTTTTGCGCTGTGCATATTTTATGAGTTGAAAACATACCATTTTAAAACTACGATATCTTTACGACTAGAACACCTACAGAATCTAACTTGCAAATTGCTAATAAAAGATTAATTTCTCGAAAAATGATAACAACTGTGTTAAGAACAGAAAGAAAATGAATTTACGGGCAAAAAAACAAAACTTAACAAAAACAGGAAAATACGGGCTTACATTTTTGAAGCATTTATATTTAAAAGATTCTTGCAACAATACGAAAATTTCAAAAAAGATCAAAAAATATGTTTTCTGCGCAAATTCATTACTTTCCTGTATTATTATTTGTAGGCTGAGTCAGACACATGGCACATTGAAGGCAATTTCGAAAAGTGGCTTGTTAGAAACGAGCACTCTACTTTCCAGAACCTCTTCTGTGCTCTCATTGGCTCTTGATTTGTCATTCATTACATCATAATACGATTTGCAAAAGCTATGATATGCAAATTAGTATTTACTGTACATAAAATTATGGGCATATTTTTCCTTTTTTGTTCTATTATGCATGAAAAATTACTTGCAACAGCATGAATAGATGAAAAAATATTTCCTGATGCACAAATTCATTGCTTTCCTGCATTAATATTGATCAGCTGAGTCAGGAGCACAGCAAAATCAAGGCAATTTTGTATGTTCACTTGCCAGAGAAGTGCACAACACTAAGTTGGAAAAGAAGAAAATGGTCATCCCAAATTTAGATTTTCTTAATAGTTCTTCTATTTCTAAGCTAGTTCTATTGAGTTCATTGCTACAGATAATATTCAGCACAGTGGCGGCAGTAGAATTTTAGTCATGGAGGACAATAGAGGGGAAATTTTGTCTCGTGGGGGGGAGGGGGTGTGCAGCAAAAGTCTTATCAATTGGACAAAGTGACACTCTACACATTTTCTGGGGAAAGTGGTGGGGAGGGGAAGCAATCTCGTGGGGAAAATGCCCCCCCCCCTCCCCATAGTGCCGCCACTAATTCAGCATTTTTAAAGTTGAATATATCACTGGCAAATTATAGTCCCAGGCAAAATGTTGAAGGCTTCCTCATTAACAGTACATTGATCAGTTCTTACCTGACCTTACACCTCAAGAACTGTTCTGCATTCTTGTTTTCTGCTTTTCAGGATGCATGTCCGAATAAATATCCATGATAGTATAACAAAATCATAAGTCATTTGCGTCCGTTCATATAACTGGAACAGCTTCTGCAAAGTACAGAGCCAACCTTCAGTCTGTTGTCACACATTTGTTTCCTTGTTTGACATTCCTCAAACAAATCTTCAATTATTGACATTTCTTTTATGCTGTGAAACTTTAGTATTTAGTAAATTTCCTGCTTTCAGCCAGATGTATTTAGATCAGGGGCAGCATCAAGAAGTTGATTCGGAAGAGGAAGGGCAGCTTGTCTCATGTGATGGGGGCGGGGGAAGGGACTTTCAATCTGACAGAATATGTCACCCATACCAACATGTTCTGAGATATGGAGGGGGAGGGGAGCAAAGTGATCTTGTCCCAATCCCACCTGGTGGGGTAGGCTGAGATACTAGAAATGGAAGGAAAAATGGAGGGGTGGGGATGAAAAGGGTAGCATTAAGGTAAAATAGAGGAGGGTAGTAGATGGGTAGTAAATAAAATTGCCATTTCTCTTATCTGCTTGAAAAGTATAAGATTTCATCAAGAATGGTCCACATATGAGGAAACCTGAAATATCCCTACCAAAGCAGCAACATCCAATTTCCCGCAGAAAAAATTTTGCAAAAGAATGATTAATATTCTTTGTATTTTTTTTTTTTTATTGTACCCTACAGCCATAAAACAAGAAACTTACCATTAACAAAATCTATAAAAATCTAATTGTCGTGTGTAATCCATGAAATATTTTTCTGAGCTATTGATACACACATTGTAAATACACACATTGTGCATTTTACCGACCCTCTCACTTTCGATGGATCTGAACAATTCTTGAAATTCGATGAAAACTTTTTTACATAACATGTTTACTTGAAAACAATATTTTTGCCCTAAACATCTTATCTAAAGCTAAAAATACATGTTTAGAAGAACTTGGAAGAAGTACAAGTAAAACTGCTTTATAAAAGAAATGGAACAACAACCCCTCAAGAAATTAGACATGCTTGATCTAGTGAGATTAAAGTCTCACTCAGTATGCCCCAATGTTGTACTTGGTAATAACAAGTGCTGGAAGTGTATAAGTATATAAACATACAAATAGAATGCTCAGGGTCAAGACCTTAATATGCCGCAGATCAGATCATATTAAACCTTGTCCCAACTTCCAAAGAAAGGATGGCTAGTTGTATCGTTTGCGTTTATGTCTCGTCTTGGATCTAATTTTTCGTGCAACTCAACATTGTAATTACCGTATATTACACTGACAAATAAGGAAATTTGGTGAATAATTTAGGTATCTATCGAATGCATATAATGTCATTTACACAAATCTAGTTTTAAAATGCAATAATTTGTGTCGGCTGAGTCAGGAACACGGCAAATATGAACCACTTTTTGTACCCAAATCAATTTTAGGACCCAACTTTGACACCAGATTTCTCAAAAATGAAAGCTTAAATCCAGATAATTTAACAAATAATAATGAAAATAACCCTTCCGTAAAAAACTTACCTTGCCATCTTTGACAAATATGCATCCCACGTGACTGTATTATGCAAATTACGTCATGCTGCATGGTGGTCAGTGTTTCGCGAAAAATTGATTTCTTTACTAAGAGAACCCAGTCTTGTGACCTATTTAACGGGGCTCTGCGGACTGACTGATATAATTTAATTCATTGAGTTTTTGTAAATTGAGTAATAGCAATAGCAATAGCTATTAATAGTAACGTTAATAGTAACGCAATAGCTTCCTAAATCTTTGGGAGCTAATTAGATTGTGTGGCGGAAGCTGTTTGACCACTAATATAAATGTACAATTTTCTTTCCCATCACAAAACGTTTCTACTTATTGAAACTGGACCTGACTTTCTATAAAATGGTCCTTTAAGGGGAAAACTAGAAAGAGTACTCAGATTCGGATTCTGTAGTATATCAACTCATAATGTCTGTTAGTTACACTTTCTACATTAGGTCATAGAATTAGTGTTCTTTGCAGATATGTATTACAACTGGATTAACCTAATCGATCTGTTACTGAGCTAATTGGTACAAAATAATTTGTTTACAATTTTGCTCTGCAAACGTTTGCAATTAGTATTATTCTTACCCATTGAATAGTAACGTATTTGCTATATTTAGAATGCTAAAGAAAGAACAGTCCAGTTAACCATCGTGTTTTCATGCTTCATTTACGTTAAATGAGAATTTATCAATTAAATTCAAACCATACATTTGTGGTTAAGAATCTTGTCACATTTGCAGATTCCTGGTAGCTAATTAAAAGCTATTTAATCAGTGTTAGAATCCTTTAGGTTTACCATCAAAAGAAAGTCAATTTTTGAATCTGAATCTTTTCATCATTTGAATTGTCACCACTAGGACAATTTGAAAGGAGGTTCACAAAACCTGAATGAAGACACACTTGGAAGCCAGTTAAAGGCAGGGGTTGCACAAATCATTGCTCTAGAGTTCACCAAATCCAACCAGGCTGATAACAACAAAGCTATTCAGAGGTCCTTGCCCTGGTTGTATCATCCACCATCAGCAGTCCAGATTGGGTAAGAGAAACATAAAACACCTTATACTATCCCATCCACCCCCCCCCCCCTCTGCTGATAACAACAAAGCCATACAGAGGTCCCTGCCCTGGCTGTATCATCCACCCTCAGCAGTGCTGATTGGGTAAGATAATTTTTGCTTCTTCCCTTATAAGATTACAGAGTGCTTATAGCCCAATGGTTTGGATGTCTGTCTCATACTCAAAGGGTACAGGGATTAAATCTCGGCCAGGGCAGGGCATTGTTCTATGTCCTTGAGCAAAACTATCCCATTTGCTCCAGTTCATTCAGCTTGAAATGACTACCACTTTTGGTTGGGAAATTAAACTGCAATGGCCTGGTGTCCCATCCAGGGGAGTCAGATTTTCATCTGCTTAGCACCCAGGAAACTGGGTATAAGTACTGGGTCTATAAGCCCTCGAGGCTTAAAGGATTACCTAACTTTATGAGATTAAAAAATTCTTTCACTCAGAAAACAAAAAATGCTAGACATTACTCCTGAACATTCTGTATCACGATATAGCCCCACTACATCAAAACTAATACCCACAGCTGCAATCATCACACAGACTAGCAGATTTATCACTGTTAGAGCATGTGTGTGATTGTCAATGTTATAAGTTGATCAAAACGCTGGTCAAGTTTTGTTTTATATCCAATCAAATATGAGTATAGAATTCTTGAATAGTACTGTAAATTTTGAAAATACCAAATTTGGTTGTTTGTGGAGTTATGGATGGTCTAATGATTTACTGACATATGTAATGTGATATAGGAACACAAGTGAACATTCCTTATGTGTTTTGTTGTATTTCTGTCTTAATATTAGTCTTTGAAAAAGAGGATAATGTTCTTTATTAGGGTATGACTAAGATCCAAAAAGCTGTGAAAGGGTCCACTTTCAACCAATTTGATGGAAATGTGTGCTTTTCTCATGAGTTTTTACTGGATTTCTTAACAATGTTGCTTCTACCTGTCCATAGTTTTGAAGAACTTTTGTTTCTCATCATAATCCCTAAGAGTTTGTTTATTGACTGTATTTTCCTCTCTTTTCATAGACCCAAAGAGTTCATTGACTGCATAGCCCATGTGCGACTCCTCTCCTGGCTTCTGCTCGGTTCCTTGATGCACACAGCCCTCAAGCTGCAGTGCAACACCAATGGCTTCCTGTGCCAGCCGGTGCCACTTGATGCTGCCACACACATTGCTGACCACATCCAAGTCATTCTTGCAGGATTTGCTGAGCAGTCGAAGGCGTCTGTGCTTCACATGTCTTCGTTGTTTCATGCATTCATACTCTGCCAGGTAAGGTTGTTATTAGTAAGATACCCCACAGGCAGGTTAAGATGGGGTAAATTACATGAGGGCATGGGGAATCCCCACACACACACACTTTTTGTCCATATTGGTTTTTTTCATAGTGCAATTTTCAGAAGAATGTTATATTTGTTCGAATTTATTACCTAACCCTCTCTTAGAATTGATGGAATTAGTTACCTGTTTGGAGGAATAGCATACTCAGTATCCTTATATTGCTGATTGGGGTATAATGCCATAATTTATTAGATGTGTGTAATGTAATGATAATTGTTTACACTTTCCCTTGCATTAGTTGTGGACAATGTACTGTGAGAAGATGGCTTCCTTGAACCCACCCGGCAGTGAGTCTCACAGCAATGCCATGCTCAGCATCATGGATTTCTGGGGTAGGGTCACCCCTGGGGTACTGCAACTTCTCTCTCATTCAAAAGTGGTAAGTTGCACAATCCATTTCTTAATATATAGATGCATGGCAGTGGTAGTGTAACCATGGCAGTGGTAGTGTAACCATGGCAGTGGTAGTGTAACCATGGCAGTGGTAGTGTAACCATGGCAGTGGTAGTGTAACCATGGCAGTGGTAGTGTAACCATGGCAGTAGGCGTGTAGCCATGAAAGTGGGCGTGTAGCCATGAAAGTGGGCGTGTAGCCATGAAAGTGGGCGTGTAGCCATGAAAGTGGGCGTGTAGCCATGACAGTGGGCGTGTAGCCATGACAGTGGGCGTGTAGCCATGACAGTGGGCGTGTAGCCATGACAGTGGGCGTGTAGCCATGACAGTGGGCGTGTAGCCATGACAGTGGGCGTGTAGCCATGGCAGTGGGCGTGCAGCCATGGCAGTGGGCGTGCAGCCATGGCAGTGGGCGTCAAGCCATGGCAGTGGGCGTGCAGCCATGGCAGTGGGCGTGCAGCCATGGCAGTGGCGTGCAGCCATGGCAGTGGCGTGCAGCCATGGCAGTGGGCGTGCAGCCATGGCAGTGGGCGTGCAGCCATGGCAGTGGGCGTGCAGCCATGGCAGTGGCGTGCAGCCATGGCAGTGGGCGTGCAGCCATGGCAGTGGGCGTGCAGCCATGGCAGTGGCGTGCAGCCATGGCAGTGGGCGTGCAGCCATGGCAGTGGGCGTGCAGCCATGGCAGTGGGCGTGCAGCCATGGCAGTGGGCGTGCAGCCATGGCAGTGGGCGTGCAGCCATGGCAGTGGGCGTGCAGCCATGGCAGTGGGCGTGCAGCCATGGCAGTGGGCGTGCAGCCATGGCAGTGGGCGTGCAGCCATGGCAGTGGGCGTGCAGCCATGGCAGTGGGCGTGCAGCCATGGCAGTGGGCGTGCAGCCATGCCAGTGGGCGTGCAGCCATGCCAGTGGGCGTGCAGCCATGGCAGTGGGCGTGCAACCATGGCAGTGGGCGTGCAACCATGGCAGTGGGCGTGCAACCATGGCAGTGGGCGTGCAACCATGGCAGTGGGCGTGCAACCATGGCAGTGGGCGTGCAACCATGGCAGTGGGCGTGCAACCATGGCAGTGGGCGTGCAACCATGGCAGTGGGCGTGCAACCATGGCAGTGGGCGTGCAACCATGGCAGTGGGCGTGCAACCATGGCAGTGGGCGTGCAACCATGGCAGTGGGCGTGCAACCATGGCAGTGGGCGTGCAACCATGACAGTGGGCGTGCAACCATGACAGTGGGCGTGTAACCCTCTCGTTAAGTCTTTAAATGGCTCTGGACACCACTTCAAATTTGTTGCTTTGTGTGTCAGACTATTGCTTTCAAATTCTAAGAAAGCTTTATCTAAAAAGATGTCTGCAAGATAATAAGCACAGGTGCTGAAATTTGGGTTTTCTTTACTGTGGTGTATGGAAGGTTTTTGTGCAATTTCATCTATAAGTTCAACATCTTACCTAGTCTTGTCTTGTTTCTATTTTCTTTTTGAATGAGATGAAGATAGTGCATTTCATTGATCATCTTAATCAACTTATGTGTCATTTCAGCTTGCTGATATGGTGAATCTCCACTTCCTGAGCTTAATGGAGGCTTTGCAAGAATGTAACTCATCAGTGCTGGCAAAGGTTGGCATCTTCATTCAATTCCAAATAATTTTAACAAAGAAAATATTATTACCAGTTTGCAACTGAAGGTTATTTAAATTGTACACACTTGCTGTATTTTTCAGTTTATATGTTTAATACAGTAACTCATAAAATTTGTTTTGTTAATATTGTAACCTTTAGACCGAAATGGACCTGTTGGCTGCAGAATGCCTTAATTCCATCTGGTGCAAATTTTGTATGGAAGTTAATTTCTTGTCGTCTTTGGATTTGTTTTATTCACATGAGATTTTCAATCATTTTCTTGTTTCATATCCCTTTATATTTTCCTTATTTCAGCTCTTCCCGCTCTGGGCACCAATTTTGTTTAGCTACCCATCAAAGGTGAGCAAATATTTCAATATCTTGTCTGCTGTGTTTCAAGGAAAAATCCCTTGCATTACTTAATGTGATGAAGTGTTGTACATTGTCTTCAAAATGCAAATGCATGTGTTATATTGTCATATATCTTAAGCTCAGTGGTTAAACACTTTTACATTTATTTGAAAGCTAGAGAACTATATATGGAATAAATGACAAGTGTTTGAAACTTATGTTCTCTATAGGAGATAAGATATTCAAATTTTATTTTGTTATTTTGTTCAACCTTATGGTTATATTCATCTTAGCTGTGCCTTTGTTTATTGACTTGAAAATATTTTGGAGTTAAGTCTTGCAGAATAACTGTAAGAAATAAAACAAAAACAAATTAAGGAAAATATAGGTATGTAGATGATTGACAATAGTCCTTATTTTGTATGTTCTATTTTAGCAGACCTTTTTCAACTAGGTTTTCATTCTTTCAATTTTTTCTTCTTCAAATATTTCTGTAGCTGACTGGCAACATGCAGGTACGAGTGCAAAACTGTGAGAACTGGCCACCACCGAACCCTACCAAAGGAGAGGTGATGTCATATCACTCCACCATGCTACGGAAGTGGCTCAAGAGGTTGCAGTTCAAGATGGGACAAATCGAAATTCAATCCTCGGCTGCAACGCAGTTCTACACAGTGTAAAACTCTTTGTGCATGCATGAATGAGGGTGGGATTTTGTTTGTCCAGGTTTGAGGTTGCAGGGTTTTGATGAAACTCTTTACCAATCTGAATATTGCCTCTGATGTGCTTGGTATTACTTGTTGATTCAACAGTCTGTCAGAATATTGCATATGAATCCCCATTTACATATTTTTCAGGCATGTGAGACTTCAGCTATTTAGCTGATTGCAGCTATTTTCCAAGCTAATTTCACCCTATTTTCTGCATAATTGACAATATTTAATTATTTTAATAAGAGAGTTAATCAATTTCAGGTACTTTTATAAATCTTCACTCAAATGTCTGATTTTTACATTGGTGATGAAAAAGTGATTTTTAAGGAATCAACCTGAGTTAGATGATTGAGCTTGTTCAACCAATCACCGCATGAATTTGCCCAGGAACAAACTCTGCGTAACTAAGTGGGGAAAACATCCTACATGGTGCTGGTACAGTACAACTAGCTAGCGGCACATGCTCATGCAGTCAATGCAATTTACTGTACAAAACAAATTTCTGCGGGCTTTGTAAATCTGATTGTTCTTACCCAGAACACTTAGCAAACTAAATTTTGTTTATCCCTTCTTCTAAAAACTATATAAAGGTCCTAAGTGACATAAATGGATCAAAAGCTTGCTGCAGGCCTCGTAAACATCTTAATGTCAATGCATTGGTCATAAACGATTGCGGATTTGAGGTTTGCCCCACCTTGTTACCGCGTTGCTATTGTGGGTGTGGCTTATTTCGTAACTCATGAAGAAGACGTACTGAACTGAGAAGTGAGGGCATATTTTTCTAGTGACTCTAAAATATTCAAAGCTTTTTGACCCAGCTAGGGGAGAGCTATAAAAGATTCCTACACAATAACAGTTTATCCTGTCAGGATACAAAATAGGTTGATAAATATTTGAAAAATTCCTAAAAAATCCAACTCAATATATGGGTCTATTTCTCCTTTAAAGGAGCACTAAACCGAAAGGTGAGGTCATATTTTTAGGGGTCCCCCAAAAATCAAATGCTTATCTAGCATGCAAAGGTATAGCAAATTGTTGGTTAATAAATATTTAAATAACCTTTGTCATCGTGTCGCCTGTGGGCTATGCGTGCATGAAGTTTGTCGATCTTTTGTGGGTGATATATGTGTGAAATTCGCAAAAACAAGCGCCCTCACTTTTCGATCTAGTGCTCCAAACAATTTGTTTTGGAGAAGTGCATGCCCTGAGGAACATTGAAACTTCAGGGCTCGGCTGTATATACAAAAATGTTGTTTGCTGGTAACATGTCTATTGATATGATAAAAAAAATTAAGATGAAAATTGTTTCAAGCTTTGTGTTAGATGTACATGTAATTGTTGTAAACTTCTTAATCTGCAAACTTGATTGAACACTTTGATATACAGTAGATGTATCAAGAGTTTATAAACACTTTGGATTTATACCCGCAGGAGTGGAAATGTTTTCAGGTCTCCATAAAGAACGAGAAATAGGAGGGGCCACTAAATTGATATTTTATGTTCCAGTTTTGTTATTGTAGTATACCCACATAAATATTTTTCAAGACTTTCTATGGTTCCAGGAAGTAAAATACTTATTCCACCCCTAAACACCCAAACATTTCTTGCTGATTTTAGTATCTAAAACAATCCTAACACTAGTGCAAGCATACATAAGAAGGAAATTTATTCTCTCGGAATCTGACACTCTACATTCAGGCCGTAATGGAAAATCTGCAAATAAGAAGGTACACAATACTTTTATATCAAAGTAAAGAGCTTAGGAAGGATTACAATTTATGTCATTCATAACCTTCTTGTAAATACTCTGTGGATGCTGTGTTTCGCTTAAAAAACCTGACCAAAAGAAATGTGTATTTATATGAATATCTGAATAAGAGATGTATGTATTAAAGGATGCATGAAGAACATACATTTATCTGTACAGAAATCATCTTTGTTATTATTGATCATATATTAATTTAAATTTGTTTTGTTGTAAGTAGGATAATGTTGTAGTACTGAAGTTGTCGTAATGTCCAGAGGTGGGCTAGAATTATTGTTCTTTATATCTAAATGTAAGCAAATGTTTAATGAAATATTTTATGTCGGTTAAATACATATTGAATGTTAGAAATCAACCCATATGTGTTTAAATGAAGTCTGTGAAAGTTTGTCAAAGCATGGGAATCAAAAAATAAAAATAATGGTGTTCTTTATGTTAAACATTTCTTAAAGACAACTGATGAAATTTATCTATGGTTCAAGAATATGACAAAGTTTGAAAAGTTAACAAAACCCTTGAAAAGTGGGAAAAATCCTTAAAAAATAGGAAAAACCATGGAAATTATTAAAATCCTTGCAATTCAATCAAAATCTTGAACATCAGTGAATTTGAGGTTAATATGTTTTTTTATTATTAATATACTTGTTTTTTACATTGGCAAATGACTGTAAACCCATTAACCAGCACCTCTCATCCCCAGGGAGTGCTACTCAGTAGCCCAGTGGTTAGGACATACCCATTAACCAGCACTTGTTTTTAGGACACACCCATTAACCAGCACCTCCTTCCCCCAGAAAGTGCAGAAGCCCAGTGGTTAGGACACACCCATTAACCAGCACCTCTCACCCCCAGGAAGTGCAGTAGCCCAGAGGTTAGGACACACCCATTAACCACCACCTCCCACCCCCAGGGTGTGCAGTAGCCCAGTGGTTAGGGCATCAAGTCTTATACTCAAAAGAGATCGAATCTCATCAGGGTACTGTGCTGTGTCCTTGGGCAAAACACTTTATCCCATTTGCTCCATTTACTCAGCTCTAAAATGAGTACCAGTTTCAGCTGGAAAGTTAACCTGTGATGGACTGATGTCCCATCCAGGGAGAGTCAAGTACTCTTATCTGCTTAGCACCATGAAACTAGGTATAAGCACCAGCTCTATAAGTTCTTAAGGTTTGATGGGATTAAACTACCTCTCACCCCAGGAAAAAAAGCCAGAGGAATGAGATACATTTGGATTTATAAACTGGAAAGGATTTGAGGATGACTTAGGTCCTTAATCAGTGGAAAGATCTGCCTGTTCATGCATTCAAAAAATTTCATATTAAGATGATGATAATTATAAATTGACATATCAAGATTGATTTATTATAAATTTACATATCAAGACCTGATGATAATTATAAATTTACATATCAAGACCTGATGATAATTATAAATTTACATATCAAGACCTGATGATAATTATGTTCATGCATTTTAAATTTACATATTAAGACCTGATGATAATTATAAATTGACATATCAAGACCTGATGATAATTATAAATTTACATATCAAGACCTGATGATAGTTATAAATTTACATATCAAAACCTGATGATAATTATAAATTTGTATATCATGACCTGATGATAATTATAAATTTACATATCAAGACTTGATAACTGAAAAGATTGTAAAATTGATCGTTTTGGATTTGCAATTTGGATGTGGGTTTGTGCTGTTGTTTTTTGTGATTGTTAATGCATTTTCAAGCAAGCTTTGTTTAATTTCCATCATGCATCTCAGTACATCAAATACTTCAATGATATACAAATAGTAAACAAAATGAATAGAAGTGTTACAGACATTTGCAAATCAAAACAAAATTAATGGAAAAGGAGAGAGAAGAAGTTTAAAATTACACTTATGTGATTCTCCCCCTCTTAAAATAATACATTCAAATACTTAACAGAGCAATAAATGTGTTGTACACTTAAACCTATCCAATAAAGGTATGAAATTCAGTAAAATTACAGTAATTTGTACTTTTCAAATATTTCAAATTTAAAACTCCTCTTAAATATATGTCACTTTTACACTTTTTAAGTTCCAAATTAATCCGATTCCATATTTTAAGCCTATAACACACATAGCTTTCAATGTAATTCGCACATAAACTTGTTGGAAATTGTCCCTTTGACGTGTCCCTAGATATCCCCATTTTGCAGTAATAATTCTTGCAAATTTGAAGGTAATAAATTGTTTTTGGCTTTAAACATAAGCAAGGCAGTCTTATAATTGACAAGATCTATTAATTTTAGAGCTTTCAATGAAAAATGCAAATGCAGGAGTGTTGACTTTGCTTTGTAAATCATTCTTATTGCTTTCTTTTAGATAACAAATTCAAGCTGGTTCTACCTGGTCATATTCTTTGTGCTGGTGTCCTTTGTCACTTTCAGTTTTAATGTAAAATTTTTACTACATGTTCCGATGTTTGTTGTTGCATGATTTAAAATATATGTCAAGACTTCCAGTCTTTGTCTTTGTGTTGCTTTATTTTTCATTAGTTTCATTATACTGAAAAAGTGTTGTATGGGGGCAGGGATATTTTGTTCACTCTTTTCTAATTTAATTCAGGGCCCAAAATTTAGAAGGGCTTACAAAATTCTCCATCACACTAACCTTG
Organism: Chiridota heheva; assembly: GCA_020152595.1. Lineage (NCBI taxonomy): Eukaryota > Metazoa > Echinodermata > Holothuroidea > Apodida > Chiridotidae > Chiridota > Chiridota heheva. The sequence continues at coordinate 399,989 of JAIGNY010003604.1, forward strand.
AGGGAAGAACATAAAATGTCCTAATTAATCCAGGTTCTTTTCCACCTAACTAATCACCCACCATTAAACACCCACCATTATGCATACATCTAATCTCAAACCGCTCCACCTGCCATTTAATAACAAAGAACCATCACCCCCATGCTATTTTTTTTAAAACCATCACAATGCAGCTTGTGACCCCATCATTTGTATTCATTTTTCCATATCAACAATTTTGAGCATTGACGGTGGTGTGTGTGTGCCATGAGTGCGATTTTCACTTGGCATATATACTAGACGTCCTAATAATTTAGCGAAACATTATTTTGGACATACCACCAAGATGCTAAACATAAATAGGCTTTTTGAAAAATGTAATACTGTACAAAATTTTACTTCATTGTCTACACAATGACATGCTGATGCTGGCAATAGTAACTGGTAAAAGCAATGCACAAAATATATTCCCTAAAAAGTAACAAAATGGAAACATTTTATTGACAATTTAGAATAAAGAATCGGAGAAACTTTAATTTGTTTGAATATTTTGAACATATCTTACTGTCATAGCACCCTCTATATACAAAGATATAGTGCCCTCCATTACAAGGATACAGAGCTTTCTATGTACAAAGATACAAAGATACAGAGCTGTAAAATCTTGGTGGTTGAGGTAGTGGCAAATAAAAGGTTTTTCCATGGATTATTTTGATTGCATGTATTCTATTACAGAAAATATAGAAAAGGATGTTGGTTTTACACCTTATCCAGTCGCCCTCAAATTGTCCTCCATCATACATGGAGAGGAGTCAATGCTTCAATAGAAAATGGTCACAAGTCAATTTTTTCAAACTTGCTGCTTTTATCCGCTATACATAGTCAAACTATAATTAACGAATGCTTTGGTAACATGGTGGGACTACTTTGGAAACATGAGTTTCTTCTAATGTAATTTTTTATGAATATTGTTTAAATATAACTAAAGTTATTCTTTGTGTTAACAATGAAATTCCAGCCCAAGGAAAAAATCATTGAAATTATTTTAAAAAGCATAAACAAAGCTACTGCATTAAACTTAATATAGCAATTTACCACTATGGATTTTGTCACACTGGAGTTTTTCAACTTGCTGCTTTCATCCATTTTGTCAAACTATAATCATCAATTTCTTTAGTCGGAACATACCCTGAATATACATGATGTTTTTGATTAAGCCTCTTTTTAATTTTTTTTTATTATTTTCAATGTTGTCATCTCATATTCTATTGAAGGGTCAAAAAGACTGGTTCTGATAGTGTCCAAAACAACCCTGTCCTGGCCTGATCATGAAAAGATTTCAGATGAGAATGGGCCCGTTTTAGGCAGGAAATTCGAACATTTTCATCCTTGTTACAAGGTTATTCCATGGGTGGCACAAGGCTGGTCTAATCCCCCTGTCCAAACAGGTACCACTGAACCGGTCAAAACCTGTCATGCCATGGCTGATGTCAGGGGAGTGACCAGGTACACACCTGTCATGCCATGGCTGATGTCAGGGGAGTGACCAGGTGCACACCTTTAATGCCATGGCTGATGTCAGGGGAGTGACCAGGTACACACCTGTCATGCCATGGCTGATGTTAGGGGAGTGACCAGGTACACACCTGTCATGCCATGGCTGATGTCAGGGAAGTGACCAGGTATGCACCTGTCATGCCATGGCTGATGTCAGGGGAGTGACCAGGTACACACCTGTCATGCCATGGCTGATGTCAGGGGAGTGACTAGGTATGCACCTGTCATGCAATGGCTGATGTCAGGAGTGACCAGGTACACACCTGGCATGCAATGGCTGATGTCAGGGGAGTGACCAGGTACACACCTGGCATGCAATGGCTGATGTCAGGGGAGTGACCAGGTACACACCTGTCATGCCATGGCTAATGTCAGGGAGTGACCAGGTACACACCTGTCATGCCATGGCTGGTGTCAGGGGAGTGACCAGGTACACACCTGTCATGCCATGGCTAATGTCAAGGGAGTCACCAGGCACACACCTGTCATGCCATGGCTGGTGTCAGGGGAGTGACCAGGTACACACCTGTCATGCTATGGCTGGTGTCAGGGGAGTGACCAGGTAAACACCTGTCATGCCATGGCTGATGTCAGGGGAGTGACCAGGTACACACCTGTCATGCCATGGCTGATGTCCGGGGAGTGACCAGGTACACACCTGTTATGCCATGGCTGGTGTCAGGGGAGTGACCAGGTACACACCTGCCATCTTTCTTACTAATAATAGGCAAAGATCTTCTAGTTCATTTATAGATGAATTGCAGGTTAAATTTCATATCATTGGTCAGGGCCAGCACTTATCAAGGCAGACACATAACTAGGTAAAACAGGTCGGTCAAGTACATTTCTTATGACCCTTGTCACACCTGTCATACAGGGACATGTTTAGGAGGACCTGGTCAAAACTGTAAAGCCCAAGTAATCCAGCCGTTTCATGGGCATTCTAGGGTATTTATGTACAAAACAGGGAGGGTTGTACATGCTTTTTCAACCCTGAACTTCCAACACTTTTTTTTTTTTTCTTCCAAGGGACAACTGGTTAATGTGCTTTCCCACACCTCCAATTTAGGCTAATATCATCACAATTAAAATTTTAATCAAATTCATACAATTAAAGTATTAAAACGAATGTTCATAATTCATTGTGGATGTGGCAAGTGAGGACACAGGTTCTCACTAAGAAAGGTAAAAGACTGCCCCCATTACACACTATACATCTTCTCTAAATCAATCTCAAATAAAATACATTACCAATTGTTACGCAAGTAAGGGGGCTAAAACCCCATGCATCTCATTTCCAGGTTACTCAGCCAATCGGATGCATTGTCACAAAATGGGCTGGCATGATTCTTCAACAAAAAGTCAATCCCACCTTGAAAAAATTTAATACTGCAAAACTTCACTCACTTCCTGCAATGGTTACCTGCAGTTGCATATTTGCAGTCTCCAAAATTTCCCAGGTATTGTTTAGCTTCAAATGATTCTAGATAAAACTCGCATCATTTTCCTAGCAACTCCTCCTTCTTCTTTGTCAGAATCTGGTCTGTTGATTGGTTGAAATCATCGCTAATCTGCTGAATTTGTTTCTCTAATTGCATTATTACATCTTTAGGGGCGGATTTTTTGTGCTTTTGAACCTGTTTGATGAACTTTGAACGAACATTTCTGATGCTGACTTTAGCTTTGTCGCTGGCACTTTTGGCTGTTTTGGCAAGTTGTTCCCTGTGATCTTTAGTTACTCTGTAGAACAAAAATAAATATGCTTCACACGTGAGATACATGTCCACAGGCAACCATGTAACAATAAGAACTAGTACAATATAAAGACATTATTAGCTGCATTTTCTCCCAAATCCCTGGACTTAATTTGACAATTTCTCAGCCTTTTTCATTTTCATTTATCATTCAAGAAAACGTGGCCAGCTTGTCATGCAATGACACCCCAGAAAGATTTTTTTTTTCATATATAATAAAGGCATACAAAGCGTGCTTGTATTATATGTATAATTGAAAGAATGTTCATTTTAATCCCCCCCACCCCGCCCCCCAATCATGTTTGCCCCTCCAATTCCCCCATACTCTTTTACATCCACATATGCAAGAAAATAAGCATAAATTGTAATGTCAAGCAGTTCAATTGCTCTCTATTTTCTATGTAAATCTGTTGCTTTTAAAATCATCTGCCACAATTGTTTCAATACAAGTTGATTAGTAAGAACTCGGAAATGAACAAATAAAAACTGCAAAAAGTTTACAACTCTTTTACATATGCATGAATTTATTCATGTTGGATAATATTGTTGGGAACTTGGGACCGAACTGATTTTCATGCATGTTCAAAATGTGTTAAATGCTTAGCCTTCTTTGAAGTAAGAATGATCACTCCAGGGTATTTCAAGAATTTTTTTTTAAATTAGGGTGGACGTCACTGAAACACTTGTACTCCATGTGGAACACACTGAGTCATCAACAAGGTCCTTGTCCTCCACTTTGTCCTGTCCCGGGCTCTGACTTCCAGATTACCACCATTCTGCCTCTGTGGAGCGTCTTCATGTTATACGGGGTATTCCTCTTTTGTGGGTTCCATCTAAGAGCATGCCGGACAACACTGGAGTGGATGGTCTTTTTTTTATTGTGTGACCCAGCCATCCCCATTTCCTGATCTGTATGTCAAGTGTATCTTGACTTGTGCACTTTGTTAATTATTAAATTAGAATGGAAACAGTCTGAATTTGCCATTCTAAATTTGTCTAAAATGTATTAATCATATTTTAATAATGAAGCTATCAGTATGGACAATAAGCATAGGCACCGGAAGAGAGGGCTAGGGAGCAGGGGGCCAACCCCAACTTTTCAGAAGTGGGTATTTTCACCCCAACTTGAACATACAAATGTATCATTTAGACGCATGATATTTTTTTTTAAGAAAATAAAATTACTGGAACAAATTAATTAATTTTCATTCAGATGACCTTAGACCTGCAAACATACATGACACTAATCAAAAGAGGTTTTGTAAGAAAACAATTGATCTAATTAACACAGAAATCACCTCAAGGCCATTCTCTGTTGAAGAATACCTCAGGCAGCAATACTTCCTTCCTTTGGATCTACTAAATGCTGAGTTAGATTGACGCTTCAACCAAGATGCGTTATATATGACCCTGGAGATGGTATATACCATTGAATTATTACACTGCAGCTGGAGAAGGTGCTGTAACCACCTGTCACAAGTACAGCAACTTTATGGAAATGAGGTCGACATTGAACACTTACAAAAAACACTTGTCCAGGGCACCCGATGTGGTATAAAAGGCCAAGGTTTCAATGACAGATAGCCATCATCCCAAAGTCACTGATATTTTAGCAAAGAATGGATCAGCACCAGGGGCGTAGGAAGAGTCCCTTGCAAGGGTGGGATCAAGACCCCCAAACTTTCCTGGTTACAAGCAGAAAAATTACACTGGTCACTAAATGAAGTTTTTATCAGTGCTCAAGTTGCTACTAATCAGGAAGTCTCAAATTTTTGGAAATACCCTTCAATTTTCAGGATTTTCCCTTTAATTTCAGGAAATTTTCTTCACATTTTAAAATTTTGCATCATTTTTAATTTTCGGGAAATTTTAGGTCAATTCTCGGACAGTTTTTTCGATTTCCGGAAATTTGGCCAATTTTCTTCAAGTTTTGGAATTGTTTCCATATTTACCCAAATTCCCAATGATTTTATCAAATTTCCTTTGGATGTATTCAATATGATTTTAATAATTTCTCAATTTTACCTCCAAACTGGGAATTTGAAAACCTCTCAGGGAGTTTTAGCCCTGTTGGTTGGTACCTTCACCTTATGTTTAAATTTGTAAGAGTTGCAACATCCAAAATTCAGATAAATTTAGGCCTATCTTTTAGCCCCAAATCCGCTAAAATCACAGGGCTTCTGGGCGCTATGTCCCCTGGCCCCCATCGGGGTTTTGTCCATGGACCCCACTGAGGCCCATAAGCGGGCTCCTGGACCCCATGCAGTCTGACACGGATGCTCCCCCCCTCCCTCCAACTTCAATAAACATTACAGTGCCGTTGACAAGAAGTGGTGACTATCAGTCAATTGATTTACCAACGAATATTAGGTGTTTCTTATAAGATCCCCTTGTTGTTTCAGGATGTTCAATGGCAGGGAGTCAAAATCGTATCTCAACATTATAAAGTGTGCTTCTGTTGGTATCCAGAGTTTACTTCCTGGAAACGAATCCTGTGGTATGTCCTTGAGCGAGACCCTCAACTCCACTGTTAATGAGTACCAGGCTTGCTGGTATGTTTAACATGCAATTGATTTGTGTCCTGTCCAGGAAAAGTCATTGATCCACATGAACCACAGAAACCGGCAAACACATTGGCCTTATGGGATTTCATGGCTCGGAAAAGAATTTTTTTTCAAAGGTGTTTGCGTTGAGCAATTAAGCGAAAATGTTTTGGAATGAAAGAAACATAGAATAAATTACAGTCCTCTCCTCCCCTCTCCTTTTGAAATTTACATCAAAGCACCTCAGAGTGTCCAAAACTTTTACAAGAAAGACTTACTTTGGCACAGGAACAGTAATCACATTCCCATCAACCTGAGGATTTAAGTTGAGCCCGGATTGCGAAAGAGCTTTCATCGCAGCATTGGTGAATTGTGGGAAGCTGGATAGATTTACTGTCATGATGGTCGGTGATTTGGATGAGATCTGAGCAATCTGATTAAGAGGGAACTTACCATCATCTGTGGCTACCTGTATATGGTCTAAGGAGCCTGCCAAATAGGTTAAAAAGAAGAAAAGTAGAAAATGAATAAAAAGCAATGCGAATTTACCCAACTTTGCATTGAAATTTGGATTTGTGCCTCTAAAAGGACTTTTTCTAAGGTGATGGGTGGAGTAAATGAACATACAACACCCCCACAAACACCAGGCTTATCCCTAAGTTGGCTAAGTACTAGCTGCAGCCTTGCAGTATCAGTTATATCAAATCTTCCAGTATTGCAGTTCTCAAACTGAACCCCTTTTAGATAGAGGATTCTTAAAGGAGCTGCTGATGGCCGAAAAGTTAGTGTCTTTTGGTTGAGAAAATTAATTACTTATTTTTGAATTATTGGAAGGATTGTTTGATTATGGGGTATGACATGCTCTTTGTGTGAATACACTTTGCCCTCCTACACGTGTGTGCACCTAGTTTTCTTATTAACAGAAAAATGTAAATTCATTTTCAATGAAATAAATACAAAATTGTCTTGAAGTCTCTGAAATGTAATGACTATGAACATGGTGTTTTCACCAATTTGTTTATCTAATCTATCTCATATTGAGAACCTGAAAATGTATTACCTTTTGGAATTCATTCTGCTGTACAATGGCTGTACCTACCAGTAAAATGTAAATACTAATTTGAAGTATGACGTGCACTTTGTAAGAACACATCTACATTTCTTATTAAGAGAAAATTGAAGAAGAAAAATGTATTTTCAAAAATACATACAAAAGTGTCTTGATGAAGAGTCATTGATGATATCACACAGTATACTGCACTTTTCAACACACTGGTGAAACCTTTGAAATGCAGCTACTTGTTAAATGGAATAAGATATCAACATGAGTGTTCACCAATTTGTTTTTTTAGTAGCTACAGAAGATATCTTACGAAAGGTTTCGAACATTCACAGGAATATTCCTTTTAAAGCCAAAAATGTACAGTAGCACCTTTCTGCATTTATTTCACTCTGTATTGTGGCTGTATGGGAATACTAAGTGAGGCCTTCTGTATATGGAACTGGAATTTGCATGGCAACAATCACTACATCAAAGAGAATCAGATTTGTATCAATGTTACATTTTTATATTTCATTTATGATATTTCAGTACATGTACATATATTGATTATCCTAATCAATTACCACAACACTTTTTTTACATATGTACTTACATTCAAGTAAACCAGATCAACAAAAACAAGAAAGCAATGAAGAATAAATTTATAATACAGTTATTACAATTGAAAAAAAATGTTTTTCTTCAATATGACTTTGAAGAAAGACAAACCTTGAGATGTGCGAATGGTAAGTGTCTTAACATATTCCTTTTGCAAGTTATCCAATACCAACTGCATTTCCTTCTGACCTCTTCAAGATGCAAGTATGCTGCTGTCAGCGGACATGCTAAGGTCTGTCTTTGCTTGTTGCTTTTTACCTGTAACAATGCAATACAGATTTAACTAGAATATTAGCACTCTGTAAAGCACATGTTGCAATTCCAACATGTCTAGAATAATTGTAGAGTTCATTTGACTCCCATACTCAATCAAATCTACCTCAGAAATCCTCGGCCTGCCATAATTCATCCCCAAGTTTTGATCTGTAATGATCATTTGCATTCTGAACACTTGGAAGATTATCTTCTGACTGATTTCTTTCAACGCCATACCATTGTTTTCAGCTTTTTTCAGGATAAGCATTCATTTTTCAAATTCCTTTATTCAAGATTCACATTCCATCATTTTCCATTCAAGACAGAAACCAATCATTTCATTTTGGATTTCTTTTCATGGTATGAATCTATTGTTCACCACATTCCATTGGAAAGTTTCAAGTATGTCTTGACAGACCTAAACATCCCCACTCCTCAATTCCTGCCCTTCCCTTGTACCAATACTTCCCAAATTTACATCAATTGTTTCATTAGTAATAACAAAATCACACATCAAATTTAAATAAATGTATGTTTGCTCCTATATCCCAAGTAGGGAGATGCTGTAAAATGTTTGTCCTATTTCAGCCTGATAAACTATACCGTGAGTGTGACGGTGTTATAATCATGGTTATGATTTTTTACCCTTGTATGATTACTACTGAATTACGAAAAGTATGTAATTTATGTAAGTGTATTATAACTAGACTGTAGTCAATGACTGATTGCTTTCCACAGTGTGTCTAATGCAAATGTTTGTAATGATGCAACTGAGAGTTCCATATGTGGATTGTGGGTTCATAGAAAATGTACAGATTTGACAAAAAATCAACTAAGCATGCTGGGTAATAGTCCAGATGTTTGGTATTGTATTCATTGTAAAGAAATATTTCCATTTTATAATTTGAATGATAGGGAAGTAAGGTGGTCAAATTCAGCAGTTGATAATGATGAGCAACTATTTACCATTTAGGAAGAATGTGAAAGCTATAACTTGGATATGTTTGATTGCACTGATTATTCTCATTGTGACTTTGAAAGTGATTTAGCTCCTGACATTAACTTTTATAGCAATGTATTTCTTGATTGTAAATATTTTACAGATGCACAATTTAAAGATAAGATTGTACCGAAGTCAGGTTTGTCCATTATTCAATTAAATAGCAGAAGCTTAGTGTCAAACATCAACAGAATTGATAATTATTTAGAAGAGTTGGGACATCCCTTTGATGTTATCACAGTTTTAGAGACCTGGCTTAATGAACATAATGGCAGCAATATTACTTTGAGTGGTTATGAAATCTGTCATACTCCCAGACAGTCAGACGAGGAGGTGGAGTAGCCATTTTTGTCAAGGAAGGTTTACAATTAAATAAATTAGATAATTTGTCTACCGCTATTGATAATGTACTGGAGATTATAACTATTAAAATATGTATTAGGAATAAGAAAAACACTGTGAGTTGCATTTACAGGGCACCTGGTACTAAATTAGACAGCTTTAATAACCATTTGGATATCTTGCTGAACAATCTAAGTATAAATAGGAAGAAAATTTATGTATGTGGTGATTATATTATACACCATTTCAAATATAGTGATCACAAAGGTACTCAGGAGTTTGTTGATATAATGTTTAGCAAGGGACAACGTCCCTTATAACTAAGCCTAGTAGAATAACACAATCTAGTGCTACTTTCATAGACAACATTTTTACTAATGACTTCTGTAAAGATATTTCCAATGGAGAACTTATCAATGATATCACTGACCACCTACCTGTTTTTGCAGTGTGCAGTGATATAAAAGAGATTTAAAAGAAACAAGAGATAAATATAGATTTGTTAGAGTTATGGGCAATGATAGTTTAGTCTCTTTAAAGAACTAATTGTCAAAAGAGGTTTTGACAGAGGTATTTGACAAGGTCAATGCCAGTAAGGCATATTTCTGTTTAATAAATCGTTTCTTGGTCTTATTTATCAATAGTGTCCTCTTAAGAGAATTTGTAACAAATCAAGGAACATGAATAAACCATGGCTCACTAAAGTGCTTAAGAATGCATGTAAGAAGAAAAACACCATATATAGGGACTTTTTAAGGCATAGAACATTGTATAATGAAGATAAATATAAAAGGTATAAGAATAAGTTAACAAAAATATTAAGAAGATGTACTTTGACAAAGTGTTAAATGAGCATAGAAATGACATTCAAGGAACGTGGGAAATATTGAATAAAATAATAAAAGGAAAACAGCAGTCTTCTACTTATCCAGATTGCTTTGTTAATAATGGTAGTAAAATTACAAATAAGAGGAACATTACAAATGGTTTTAACGATTTCTTTGTTAATGTTGCCCCAATCTTAGCCAAAACATTGCTATTCCTGAAGGAAAAAACATACAATTATCTAAAATATAGAAATGAGTCTTCCATGTTCCTTAAAAAAGTTAATGAAGCAGAGATTTTAAGTGTAGCTACACATTTTAAATCTAAGAAATCAAAAGATTGTGATGATATTAATATGTTTTGTCCCAAGAATGTTATTAATTGAATACTGAAACCACTAACTCAAATTTGTAATCAATCCTTTGTTAATACTAAGGTGTTTCCAGCGAAGATGAAGATTGCTAAAGTAGTACCACATATGAAGTAGGGGATAAGGATATTTATACTAATTATAGACCTGTCTCAATTCTTTCAGTTCTCCAAAATATTAGAAAAGTTATTTGAAAAAAGACCAGGTAGTTTTATTGATAAACATGATCTGTTAGTGAACAGCCAGTATGGCTTTAGAACAGAGAGGTCTACGGCTTTGGCCCTTATGGAATTGATTGCGGAAATAACCTCTGCCCTTGACAGGAAGAAGCATACTATTGGTGTCTTCATAGATTTGAAAAAGGCTTTTGATATTATTAATCATGTTCTCTTTAAACCAAGAAATTTCATATTTATAGTATGAGAGGGGTTGTAAATGATTGGGTATTGAGTTATCTCACAGATATGCAACAATGTCTTAAAAGAGATGATTGCTCTACTGATTTGTTAAATATTAAATGTGGTGTTCCCCAAGGGTCCATTTTAGCACCAAAATTGTTTATATTATACATTAATGATATATGTAATGTCTCAAACCTTGCCAAATTTGTACTGTTTGCAGATGACACTAATTTATTTAGTTCAGACAGTGATATTGACAGTTTGTGTAAGAGTGTTTGTAATGACCTAAAAAGTTAAAAGTATGGTTTATGGTAAACAAATTATCTTTAAATCTTAGCAAGACAAATTTCATGTTATTTTCTAACAGGCAATGTCACAACAATATTATACTTAGTATAGATAACCACATTATTGAGAGTATATTCTAAAAAAATTTAAGCGTAATAATTGATAGTGGTTTACATTGGAAGGATCATATTAAGAGAGCAAAATCTAAAATGGCCAAAAGTATTGCAATAATGTATAAGATCAAAGACATTAGAAATGGAATCTATAAAACAACTATATAGTTCACTTGTATTTTCTTATATTAATTACTGCGCTGAAGTTTCAGGGTTATACGTTTAAATCAAATGTCCATCCAATTTATGTTTTACAAAAGCAATAAGAATAGTTTACAATACCAGGTATAATGAATATACTAATAAGTTATTTATTGATTTGTATGCCTTAATGATTTGGTTGATTATAAGACTGCTATAATAATGTTTAGAGCAAAATTTATTTAATTGTGAAGGAATCATTATTATTTTACTAGACAAATTAAAACTTTTAAACATGTTTTTACACATACTTCCTTAAAACAATGTGTATTTCTTTTATGGGGTTAAGCTATGGAACTCACTGAAGGATAAGCTGAGAAAATATAGTGGTGAAAGGATCTTTAAAAATAATTATAAATGTGAAATTATGGACATATATAGAGACATACAAAATTGACTATTTTTGTTGTTATATTTTATGTGTTTACTTCATCATCATTAGTGCAATTAGTTTAATCAAACCACTGTTATATTTACATGACAATATTTTACTGCTGTATTTTAATCTACAAGTTTTGGGGAGAGTTATAAAATAAGTTTTGAACTTCTTTCCTCCCTTTTTCCATTGCAATGCATTAGTAATACTGGTAACAAGGCTAGAAACTTAGGTTTATTTTTAAATTCAAAATTCAAATGTACTTTACTTTTGTTTGCTTTTTTTTTTTCTCACTATTTTTGTATATATTGCATTATGTGGAAATAAATTATCATGAAATAAAATGAAATGATATTATGCACATACTGCACAGTACTGTACAAAACCACTCACCAAATTTGATCAAAATCCATTCATTTATTCAATTACATGTTTAGGATACACATACAGTATTCATTTATTCAATTACATGTTTAGGATACACATACAGTAGGTTGGTATTGGTAAGAACTGAACACACAAACAGAAGCAAAAATATAATCTACAGTACATGTAACTTGGGTTCGTGGAAGTCCTGTGACTATTCTTTTTGAGACCTGCATGCATAGCGTCTCTCAGTTACCGAGCCACTACATGTTTCAAGGTTTTCCTTTCAAACTTACCTTTCTTTTTATTGAGTACTAAAGAGGTTTGAATACTTCTTGATGATAAGAAAAGGCATCGTGGTGATGAATACTCAGTCAAAAGGAACCGATTCACATAACTCTGGGATACTTGATTAGCTATTAAGCAATGAAATCTGAAACTGCTTGATAATGTTCTCCAGAGGAGAATTGACTTGCTAGAAGCCATAGCTGCTGAGAAAGAAGAAATCATAATGGCTTTTTATTTACCATGCAAGTTACAGTAAAATCCCATACAGCGATACAGGTACAACTTTGGCCAAATATGTTTCTTGTAATACAACTTTATTCCGTTGTAATAATAACTGAAAATTTTATGAGTTTTTGATGATTATCAATTTGGTTTAAATAATTGTAACTAAAAATATTCTTGTTAACTATTTTGTGTTGAAAATGAAATTATGGTCCATGAATAAAAAGTAATGTAAAATAATTCTAAGAAACACACAATTTGAGACTTTTGAGGACTCATTTGCCTTAAGACTGATATTTCAGTCATTTTTAATGACTTGCAAAATCAAGTTAAATCAATTTATTTACATTTGATCATAAACAAATATGATAACTGGGGTAAAACTACCCTTGCAAACATATCTTGACTGTTATTAAGTCACTTGATAATTTCTTATCTAAATGAATTTGATAGAGGCTGCAAACAAACAGCTGTTAGTCTTACATGGCTTTCAAAATAGCTTCAAATTTTCCCCGAGCTTGCACCAAAGGAGGCAAGCAAGTTTTTAAACATTTTTTGCAGCGAATGGTTTTATCTTGAAATTTTAAAGATTTGTATAAATGACCCCTTCACCATGCAGGGCAGAACCAATATAAATTGTCAGGGAGGCCAAGCCAAACCAAAGCAGGGATGGTTTTATGAGCAGTTTAGTCATGATTAATGGAACATATCAAAACAAGGGTGCAGAGTTTTAAAACTAGGAGCAGAGAGCAAGGTACTGTCTGGAAGGAAATCATGTTTTCTTTCAATTGGGAAACTTAGAAAAATATCAACAAAAAATTGAAGGACAATTTGGCAAAATCATTAGAAATTTTGATACAATTTGGGAACATTTCCCGATAATTGATTAAAATTTACCAAAAATTGAAGAAAAATTGCCCCCAAAATAAAGAAAGTTTCCAGATAATTGAAGTAACTTAAATTGAACGAGAATGAAAGAAACTTCCTACACATTGAAAGAGATATTCCAAACATTGTAGGAAATTTCCCACAAATTGAAGAAAATTTATCAAAAGTTAAAACATATTATTCCAAAATGAAGAAAATTTTGCAAAATTGAAGAAAATGCATTGAAAATCAAAACAAATTGTCCCAAAATGAAGAAAATTTTCCCAAAACAGCATGAGAATGAAAAGAAAATCCACAAACATTGAAAGGGATATTGCAATTATTAAAAGAAGTTTTAAGAAATGATCAAAAATTTCAAAAAAAACTCCCCAAAAAGAAAGAAATTTTACAAAAATTAAAGAAATTTTGAATAGAATGAGAGAAATTTCCAAAATATTGAATAAAATTTCCCTAAAATTTTTAATAAAAATTAATTGAAAATTGACCCAAAATGAAGGAAATTTTCAGAAAATTGCACAAGAATAAAGAAAATTGCCAAAATTGAAAGGAATGTCCCAAAAAGTGAATGAAATTAAAATGAAGGAAATTTTTAGAAAATGTACAAAAATTAAAAATTGCAAAAAATTGAACAAAATTTCTCAAATATTGAATAAAATTTCGTAAAAATTTAAAAGTTTTTAAAATCAAAGAAAAGGTGCCCATCATTAAAAGAAATTTCCCAAACATTGAAGGAAATTTCCAGAAAAATTGAAAATTGAAGAAAAATTTCCCAAAATAAAGGAAATTTTCCAAATTGCACAAGACTTCCTAAATATTGAAAAGAAAATGTACATAAACCGTGACTAAGAATTATCTTATGGTAAAATGGTATCATTGGAAAAAATCTCAGAGGGGGTCATGCCTCCCCCGTCCTACTGTATCCGCCCCTGCCACTAGCCCCTAAGTGTGGCCAACACATATGTGCTGAGAGAATGACAAAATAAATACCCCGTGTTTTTGGGAGGGCATGTTCTCTCCAAATTTTAAATTTGGCCCATAACGATTTGTTTGCAGAAAATGGATTTGTTAAGGACTTTATCTTACAAATTTTAAGAACTTCATGACCAGGATTGCAAGACTTTTTAAATGAGAATCAACATTCAACAACTTGAGGTTTTTTCCCATGCAGCCTAACAACAATAACATAACATAACAAGATGACGGGCTAAGAAGGGTGAATCACCCCATAAAAAGCCCAAACTAACACCACCACCACCAAAAAACAATGAAAATTAAAGATGCCCAGAGTAAGTAAAGAACAGAATTGGACTTAACTACCCACTCAGGCATACCATTCCACTCATCAACTCTTTGCGTAAAGCTAAAATGCCAAATATCTATCCGTGAGATTTCTTTGGTTAACTGCAAACTGTTCCCATGTGTCACATGAGGATTAGCTAAAACATGCAAGAAAGTACAGGAAGTAAAAGCATCACTACCAGATAGGAAATCAAAAACCTGAATCATATCGCCACGTTTATTACTCTTCTCAACTCAAGCGTGGTCAAATTACTAGTAATGACAACACCTATATCCCTTTCTTGATCAACACAACCAAGATTTGAACCATTCATGCAGAAATCAAAAGCCAAATTGCTCTGACCAAAATGAATAACTTTGCATTGATCAACATTAACTGACATCTGCCACATTTGGGACGAAGAAACTAAGTTATCCAGATCAGTTTGCAAAAGTGAAGAATCCCTAGCTTTATCAACAATCCTGTACAGCTTAGTGTCATCAGCAAATTTACAAATCCTGGATCCAAGGGAAACATCAATATCAATAATGAAGATTAAGAAAAAAAGCGGACCCAATACAGAACCCTGAGGAACAGCACTTGTAGCCTTCTTCCATGGAGATACTACACCAATAACAAGAACTCTTTGTGACCTGTTAATTAACCAAGAATTTATTCATAATGGCACACTTTCCCTCCACACCAAGCGCTCTTGTTCTCAACATGAGCCTGCCTAACGGAACCTTATCAAATGCTTTTAGGAAGTTTAAATAGATAATATCCAATTTATGACCAAAAATCAACTAGTTTAGTATCATCATCAAGAAATTCCAATGAATTAGAAACACAAGACCTCTTAGGTAAGAACCCATCCTGGGACAAATTGAACAAACCATTGACCAGCAAATGATCTAGTACAACATCCTTAACAATGGACTTCATGACCTTGCACACAACATTAATAAGACTCACTGGCCTATAATTACAGGGAAAACTGTGGTCACCCTTTTTAAAAATTGGAGTAACATTTGCAATTTTCCAATCACTAGCAACAACACCAACATCAAAGCACTTTGAAAAGATAATACTCAGGGAAACAGAAAGAACATCAGAACACTCACGTAACACAGCATGATGTATACCATCTGGACCGGGTGCTTTATTTAAAATCAAACCTTTTAACTTCTTAGACACAACATCAACTGAAAAATCAACATCCATCCTGAATGGATACTGGAAAGTGCACTATAAAATAATCTACAACATCATCAGCAAGGGACTCCTTGGTAAAAACAGATACAAAGTAGTCATTCAAAACCTCAGACAGATCCATATACCACTATTGATAGTTACACCATCATTACCATAAAGGTGACCAACAACCTCCTTGATATTTTGCTTTGAGCAAACATAAGAGTAAAATGACTTTGGATTAATCTAAACTGCTTTGGACAAACGTTTTTTAAAAACGCACTTCAGTATCTATCAAACCATTTGTCAACTTTTCATGATCCTTATACCTAGCAAGCTCTGCAGGACAACCACTGTTTTTATAATAATGCCACAACTTCTTCTTTTATAACAATGCCACAATCTCCCCAATCATCCACACTGGCCAGTCACATCTATATACTTTCTTTAATGGGACAAAGCTATTCACACCCTCCAAAACGTTAGTTCGGAAAATATCCCATAATTTTATCACATAGCAAAGTCCAATTGAATGACAAATTATCCTGAAGTGCGGCAAAGTCAGCATTCTAAAATCTAAAACCAGTTTAATAGTTGGAGAAACCTTTGTGAAACAATACAGATCAAAACTTATGAGGTCATGATCACTACATCCTACCTTACCGCTACATTTCTAACTTTCTTCACAAGGCCCACTGAAAATCAAATCAAGACAATTACTACCACGCGTGGGGAAACAACACATGAAAAACCCTATGGTTGTCAATTCAAGTATTAAGTGTTGGTATAAATCATTTTGAAATAATAATAAATAAATTATATGCAGTACAAAAGGTGAAAATTAATTAGATTAAAACAGGTTTAAATTTAAAGCAAACATTTTGTTTTTATTCGCGGAACCCACTACGCTAAGTAACAATGTAGGCCTACAGTATGTCAAGATGATGGCAGGAATAGCAGGACAATTTTGAATACTTTTTTCCTCTAGGAATTTTGAAAATATTACTTACCAAAGCTTCCCACGATGTATTTTTAGTCTTTTATACAGTCTTACAAAACAGAGAGATTTCCACAAATTCAGACATGTGAAAGTGATTGCCAACTTGAGGAGGTTGCACGTAATTAATTTAGGTCTCAGGCTAGGCCTAAGCATTGTTGCTCTCAGCGCAGTCGTATATCTACGAGTCTTTTCTGATATTTTTTTATCTACCTCAATTTCGAGCACTCTGCATAGATGTATTACATAATCACACACACTTTTTGCGCAACCTTTTTGTGGGCGGATAATTTGTCCTATCTGTGGGCCTTTGACTCCCCCATTGGAAAAAAACTTAGACCCTAAGTTCCTCAGCATCAACATTCTGGTATCCGTTGTTAGGATTATAATTAGGGTTAGAGAGCTGAGCACCTGCCAACATCCATACGTCTGGTCTATATTAGAAAACACATTGACACTTCGAACCATGAATGACTCGCCATCATGGGAAAAGGCTCACCTGCTCATCATGATTTTGATTTTGTAATCATTGTTTTCTCTTGTAATAAACTCAAACATAAACATGTTTGAATTATATGTCTTTAGTATAAATTAAACGGATATTCATATATCGCCCCCCCCCCCTTCGCCCTTTTCCATCTAAAACATATCTTTTACAGCCTATGCTTCGAAAATGATATTGGTCTTCGCATTTTTCTTTCTGCATTTTTCGATTGGTCTTGCTGCATTTTTCGATTGGTCTTGGATCAACACTGGGAGCCACAAGCAACAGGAAATTTTCAGAAAAAAGGGCATAAATTGTTCATGATTTTGGGCAAGGATATAAAGATGGGGATTAACAGGATGATAGGGGTGTATAAAGAAACCTGAAGGGACGGGCTGCAGTAGCACAAGTTACTTTCGTCACAGTAGCCTTATGAAATTTTAAGCTCCGACCACAGACTGGGCCCGAAGACGCCTAAAGTTTGTTATTGTTTGGGAACCCGACGATTCTCCCGCTCCGGGACAAAGAAAAACTGCAAAAAATAAGAAATATGTATTGTCATAATTGCAGATCCAAGGCAATGTTTATGTTTTTATTTAAAATTTAGTTGCCTCTTTTCATACTGAAACCGATGTGCCCCCCCCCCCACCCTCACCTCCACCCTGAAAGTTTAAAAAGTGCCTTTTTTTTAAGGGAAAAGTTTTACCCTTTCAAAGAGAACATGTTGCCTTTTTAAAGAAAAAACATGCCCTTCCAAACAATGAAACCTTTTTCTCTAAATTCTATAGAATTATCTGATCTTTCACTAAAGAAAACAGTACAAATGTCGCCCTAAAAAGCTTAAATGTGAAATTTTATGCGCTTTGCGCGCATAACATCATCACACTATACTGAATATTCCCTAAGACAAAATTGGGTTCCCAACAACTCTATATATCTAAGAGTGCCGTCGGAAGCGGGTGGAGGAAGGGATGATGAAGGGGGCTCAATAATTTGCAGACCTGTAATAAAAATTGATGCCGTATTTTCGCCTTTCGTCATTGCAAATTAATCAAATGTAAAATTGACACCTGTAATTTTTTCGTCGATCAAAAAAAATGGTCCAGTATTGAAAACAAAATGGTAGGAAAATTAGTATGGTTATTATTTTAATTTTATCTTTAAATGTTTTGGATAATATCATAATTGCTTTCAAGTTGTTATCTTCATATCCGTATCAGCCCCTCTCCCCGGTTCCTCCACCACTCTCACAGTTGGTTAGATACCGATCTTAGTCGGGAAGAGATGTAGCATTTCGGATGTACTTATAAATCTTTGTCAGTTTGTGTTAAATTTTCAGCCAGTTTGGGGTATCCAAGATAAAAATCTTTCAGAAAATCTAAGAAATCTGCTTATCACTAGGAAAAGTATTCATTTTGTAAGTACAAGGTATAAGAACAATCTCAATACACCTCTTTGTAGACTCACCTTATCTCATCATCATATCCGTTATGCTGGTGCTTTGCTCTGGAATTCCCCAGATAACTCATTACAAACTTCAGTGTCTCCCAATTCTTTCAAAAAACGTCTTAAAACAAGTTTAGTAGCTACTTATAGACAGTAACCTTAAACCCATTATCACACCCGCATGCATGTGTTTTAGGAATCTGATTAGGGTGGGATTTTAAGGGGTAGGTAGGAGTTTGGGTTGGGATAGGGGCTGGGGTCAGGGTATAGGCTGGGGTAGGGGTTGGAGTTGAATAGTGGCAGGATTTCTGGTATGGTCGGTTATTTGGGTAGTTTTTTTTTCTTTCTTTTTTTCTCTTTTTTCATAATGTATCCTTTTTGATATAATTTTTTTTCTTGTTTCTATATATAATTATACATAGTTACATGTTTCTAATATATTAATGTCATGTCTCGGGGACTTACGTTTATTAAGTTTTCTAAACTTTCTGTAGTCTCCTCAACCTTTTCTTGTGATGATCATACTGTATGTCATTTTCTTTCCTGTATTATATAATAACTTGTACTTTCTTCCACTGTAAATATGTTCTGAATGTTTAATTAATTGTGTTACAAATAAAGTGAATAAAGTAAAGTAAAGTATCTGAGTCGATTAACATGAGAATTCGAATTGTTGAAATTGTCTTCTTTTCCCCATTTACATTTTCCAAACATTGTCAGTTTTTGTTGACTATACCCCCATTTTTGGGCAAGAAATATTCAGAGCTTCCGGGGGCTTTGCCCCTGCAGCTCTTCCAAGGAGTGGGCCCCTCCTGGATCGCCCCAGGACCCCATGAGTTTTTATTTACATTTTGGAAATTTGTGTTGATTTTTAGCCACAAGAAATCTGCAGACCCAACGCTTCACTCATGGAATTTTGTTCAAGTTTGTTGTTGATTTCAGCCATTTTGGGGCATCAAAGACAAGAAATCTTCAGACCCGAGGTTTCATCCATGAAAATGTGTGTTGATTTTAAGCCCTTTTGAGGAATCAAAAACTATAAATCTTCAGACCATGCTTTCAATTGAAATTTATCTTCTGCCTCTTTAGAAATAGTGTAATCTATATTTTAAGACGAGAAATTGACAATTTTACATTGCATAAATTATCGAACTTTCTGTTGAATTTCAGCCATTTTGGGGCAAGAAAACAAAAATTGTCCGAACTTCCAGGGGCTTCGCTCCTGGACGCCTTCCAAGAAGCCATCCAAGATCGCCTTAGTACCCGCCATTCGTTTTGTTAAAGAAACGTAAAGTAATACAAGAATCTCAACTTAATTTTTAAATGAAATCGTAAATATTTGTCCATTTTCGAGACATTTCCTTCATTTTGGGCAGCTCTTTTAACCTCTAATTTTTAAAATATCCCTTCAACAATTCAATATTAAAAAGTTTCTTCACTTTCAGGATATTTGCTTCATTTCCTGGTTTCATTTTTTTTTCAATTATCGTAGTATTTCCGGGAAGTTTCCTTCAATTTTCGGGAAATTTTCTTCATCCCTCATAAAATTTCTTCATTTTGGGCAATTTTTTTCGATTTTCTTCCATTTGACGGGAAACTTTCTTAATTTTTGGGCATTTGTTTTTCGATTTCAAAAAATTTTCTTTAATTATCGGGGAAATTTGCCAAATTTTGGAATATTTTTTTTTTTAATTTTCGGGACGTTTTCTTCAAAGTTTGGGAAATGTTGCCTAAATTTTACCACGATTCCCAATTATACCTCCCAACCGGGCAAGAAGCATGCAACGGGAAAGGTAAAATCCTCTCGGGGACGGAAACTCCGTCGTATTGGCCCACCAGTGAAAATTCCTTTAAAAAAATATTTTCTTTGAAAAATGCCCTGCCTGCCTGTCTCACTATAGGCCTACCCCTCCAATGGGTTTAAGTTAGATCATTTTAAACCAACAAAAAGAATTAAAATCCACCAGCTTCAGGGGTTTCGCTCCTGGACCCTACCAGGGGCCTTTAAGCAGGCCCTGATCCCACGCTGGAAATCTCGCGTTTTCAGCAAATGCTAATTCAGCCCCCGCCCCCTCCCTAAATACCAAATACCCTCCGACGGTATTGCCTAAAAGCCTTTGCCTCATCCGTGATCTTTGTTTTCCTACCTTATAATTGATAAAACTCTTTAAAATATGGCCTTTCTAGAGTGTGCGAGCCATCCCAAATTTCATTAGTGGGCATCTTTGAAATGGACCATGTGGGCAAAACCTACTATTTGCACCCAGACCATTGTCATGGCATAATCTGACGTACCTTCCACCATTATCTTTGTAAAGTTTAAGAGGTGCCCTTTATGCAGAGATAAAAAAAAAGTGTCATTCAATACATATTTAAGTCCCCTTATTATAATTGATCATTTTATTGACAGATTTGCAAAATTAATGCAAACATTAAGCAAAATGCAACAAATTTCACACGTGGAACGCCTTTGATTTGGGTTCTGCATGGCAACAAAAAAAAAAATGTGGACTCTTGCCACTGACTCGCTGGAGACTGGGTGTGAATTTGGGCCATTTCTAAATTATACCGAGACACTGAGTTACTTTTATTCTCAACTAGAAAATGATGGCCTCCTGAATAGTTCTAAGGACCCCTTATTTGCTTTTCACATAATTTTATAAATTAAATATAATCTGATTTATGATCAGTGCAATTGGCTAATCATGATCTATAAGTCTAAATCCTTCCGATTTCAACTGATATTACATTTTCCAATTGTTGTAGCTTTTGATACAAAATTGTTCAATTTTCTCAAATTTTGGACTAAAATATATTTTTAAGCTGTAAATAAAAAAAGAAGAAGTGGAAATGGGTCACCAATAATTTTCGGAACAATAAAGTTTCACAATTTTCCGGTGAGGGGGGGAGGATCGAATATATAAAACTGTACTGCTGTAAATCTGAAGGATTTAGACTTATAGATCAGGATTAGCCAATTGTACTGATCATGAGAGAAAAGCTGCAAGTGGGTGACTTTAGTGGCAAGGTTCGTGAGCAAAGGCTACAGTGGAAAGGACATGTGTCCAGAAGGGAAGAGGAGTATGTTGGCAAGAGGGTCCAGCAGATGACTGTTTTGTTGGGAAGAGGAGAAAAGGTAGACCAAAGAGGAGATGGAGGGATTGTGTGAAGGGGGATATGGGAGTTGTTGGGGCGAAAGAAGTTGATGCCAAATATAGAGGGAGATGGAGGAGGCTGGTCCACATCGGCGACCCCACCTGATTTGGGACTCAAGCCAGGAGAAGAAGAAGAAGAGTACTGCTGTGCTAAATGCTTTGAAAATACGACAGTTGGAGAGTGCCCCTAAGATCCTGTGTCCCCTCAAATTCAAACATCTTCAGCCGCCCCTGCCTCTGTTATTAGAACATTTTAGTTTAATTATTGAAATGAGGTGTAACATGCAATTTGCAAAAGATGTTTTAAATCATTCATCTAATCATGTACCTTACACTCTAAATACCAAAAGAAACTTCTCTTTGATAGACATACATAAAGAATTATTTTGATCCGCAATTCTGATATCGCATTTTTGTACATTGCATGCAAGCATGCCCCTTGCAGTATACGAAAGTGAAATGTCATACTTGCATATCCAAAATATCAAAAAATAACACACTGGGGAAATCTTTAAAGTGCAGTAGCTCCTAACCAGCTGAAGGAAATAAGACATCAATATTTATTTTGAACTGACTATTTTTTTTCTTAAGTGGTCCTCTATGATATAACAGTGCAAACAAAAATGAAAATTGTTTGTTAACTTGGCCCCACCAGGAAGGTAGCTTTCGCCGTGCATCTTATAAAAATAAAGTCTTGATAATTCAAATGTATTCAATCAGAGTTTAATCATTGAAACAATGAGTGAAGAGTGAATGCAAAATGTTTACATTATGAATATATACGTATGTCGTAGGAAAATTCCACCAGGATTTCACAACGGAATATATGATATCATATAAAAGAATTTGTTGCAATTAATATTCATGAGATTAATCTGTTCGTGATTATTTGTAAATGACATGCAACACCTTTTGCATTAGTAGTATACAAAAAGCTGGTTCTGGCACACTTTTGCGTCGTTTTTGTTTTCACTGGTTATGGCACACTTTTGCGTCGTTTTTGCATCGTTTTTGTATTCACTGCTTCGGGGACACTTTTGCGTCGTTTTTGTTTTCACTGGTTCTGGCACACTTTTGCGTCGTTCTGTGGAGCGGGTGGTCTGTCGAATAATCACTCGTGTCATAGAGGTTTGACTCAGAACTCATATCAGCATACTCATCCTCGGTTTGGATTTCCACATTTTTTTATTCGGTGATCGGAACATTATTAATACTGTGACCTGAGTAACTTTATTGTTTATTGTCATTCCATTCATATTCTTTTCTGTATTACAGTGTTTATTTGCTCTACCATTCTGTATTTCCTGTTTGTCACGTATATTCATTCTTCTTGCCATCAATCATGTTCATTCTCACTCACAACCTGGTCTTCCCTGTACTGTTCTTGTTAACATACTCCCGAGTCTCTAACTCTCTAAACTTCTTGTATTCGTCGCAACCTCATTTATCCCAGGCATCAAATTTGCCTCTAAACGCCCCAGGAACTGGTTACCATGTTTTGTTTGGCTCTAATGATTATTCAAATCACTCACTTGCAACTTATCTTTGTATCGATGGGCAATTACATTCGTACAAATCAAGTTGGAAATTGACAAAATTCAACTCACGCAGGAGAAAATTACTCCTTACTCTTTCTGGTGATATTGAAAGCAATCCTGGACCCTCCCCAAAATATCCTTGCAAACAATGCAACAAATCTGTTAAAAATAACCAGAAAGGTATTTGTTGTGATGATTGTGACTCGTGGGTTCATAGTAAGTGTGCAGGCATTAGTAATGCAGCTTACAATACTCTTGCATCATCATCTGATGATTGGTTTTGTTTGTAATGTTTGGCACCTTGTGGCCTGTGTGGACTTCAGTGTAGGAGATCAGAAAAAGCAGTACAGCAGTACAGTGTGACAATTGTGATCTATGGATCCACACTAAGTGCTGTAGCATTGACGACTCAAAATACAGCGATCTCATGCATTCTAGCTGTACCTGGGTGTGTGACACTTGTGACTTCATGAACTTCTCTGATTCTTTCTTCTCAACTAACAATTCCATCAACTGTACTAACTCATATGAGCCACTTCAAAATTATTCTTCTGGCCTTGACTTGGGATCCAACCACCATCCCGATGTCAAATTGAAAACAAATCCCAAAAGGGAAAAAAGGAAGGTTCTAAAACTTCTTGTTATCAACTTTCAGAGTGTTCGAAACAAGACGGCCTCCGTGGAAAGTCTTATCAAAGAAAAAGACCCAGATGTCATTATTGGCACTGAAACCTGGCTTAATTCCGAAATTACCAGCGCTGAAATATTCCCGGACAACTATACAGTTGTTCGCAAAGATAGAAATTCAAATACTTATGGTGGTGTACTACAGGCAATAAAAAATGACCTGGTTTTCACTGAGCTCACTAAATTAGACTCTGACTGTGAAATTATCTGGACCAAATTCCAATTTCCTAAGGAAAAGAGCATGTATATAGGAACATTTTACAGACCCAGTCACAATGATCTCACTAGCCTACTTGAGTTGAAAAAATCCCTCCAAAAGCTTGGTAAAATGCTGACAAAAACAATGTTATTCTTGCTGGTGATTTCAACCAACCTAATATTGACTGGAGTCAAAACATTATTTCAGGAACTAACGCTTCCTCTGTCCTCCGAAGCAGCCAAAATTCTTCTTGAAGTGACCAATTCATTCAATCTCACTCAAATGGTGCAGTCACCCACCAGAGATGACAACATCCTTGATCTTGTTTTTACTAACAATTCACCAGCTGTTACCTCAGCTAATGTCATTCCCGGTATAAGTGACCATGATATTGTTAAATTGACCTAAATATCTCCTCCTCGTAAAAAGTTACCTAAACGTAAAATCTATTTAAAGAAAAAAGCTAACATAAAACGAATAAAAGAAGACATGACCAAATTTAAACTGCAATATTATACTCAATTTAATTCCTCCATTGATGTTGATGAAAATGGAATTTCTTTGAACAAGAAATCAAATTGATTATTGATAAAAACACGCCTCACAAATTCACCTCAACTAAACTAAATCTGCCCTGGTTTACCCGTATCCAACGCCGTCTCTGCAGGAAAAAACATAAACTGTTTAAAAAGCTAAGACTAATCAACAAGCCAATGACTGACTACCTATAAAAGCTTTAGAAAGGCTGTCCATAAAAACCTCAAAGAAGCTAGAAACACCTTCATCTGTGATAAACTTAAAAACTCACTTAACGAAAACCCAAAGGCATTTTGGTCCTATATCAAAAGATTAAGAAGTAACTCTGTAGGTGTGTCTGATCTACTAAATAACGGTAAACTCTGCAGTGACAGTAAAACTAAAGCTAACATTCTAAATGACCAGTTTTTCAGTGTTTTCACAGTAGAAAACACCTTCCAAATTCCTGTAACTAAACCACTTACCAACAGCAAAATAAACCAACTTATAATTACCCCAGAAGGTGTCAAAAGCAACTGCATAACCTAGACCCCAACAAAGCCTCAGGTCCTGACCAAATACCACCATGGTTTCTAAAAGCACATGCCGATGACCTCTATGAAATTCTAACTGATCTCTTTCAAACCTCTGTCGATAATGGTACTATCCCTAACAAGTGGAAAGAAGCAAACATATGTAGTGTTTTTAAAAAAGGTGATAAACAAAACCCAGCTAATTATAGACCTATTTCCCTCACCTGCGTTTGTAGTAAGTCCTTGAGCATATAATCCACTCACATGTGATGAAATTCCTTGATGAGCATAATATCTTAACTGATTTACAACATGGCTTCCGTGCAAAAAGATCGATTGAAACACAACTCCTCTTAACAATAAATGATATCTCTAAGCAAATTGACCAAAACAGTAACGTCTCTATGGCTATTCTTGACTTCTCAAAAGCCTTTGATAAAGTCCCCCACCAGCGCCTGTTATCCAAACTTTCCGCCTATGGCATTGATGGAAATCTTCTGGCCTGGTTTGCATCATTCCTCAACAACCGCATCCAGCGTGTTGTTTGCGATGGTGAAATCTCTGATTCTAAACAGGTTTTATCCGGTGTACCACAAGGAACTGTCTTGGGTCCATTACTTTTCCTCTTATATGTAAATGACATCCCTGATAATATAAACAGCACAGTCAGACTGTTTGCTGATGACTGCCTTGTGTACAGAACAATTGATAACCCCTGTGACCAACAAATCCTCCAAGATGATCTTAACAAACTTGAACAATGGCAAAACAAATGGCAAATGAATTTCAACCCCTCCAAATGCTACATCTTGTCAATTTCCTCTAAGAAATGCTTTAAATCACCTGTTTATACCTTATGCAACCAGCCACTAAAACATGTCAACTCCCACCCATACCTAGGTGTTGAAATTGATAATAAACTTAGATGGGATAAACATATACATAACATAACCAAGAAAGCTAACTCCATACTTGGCCTTTTAAAACGTAACCTCTCAAACTGTCCCACTGACGTTAAATCCACTGCTTATAAAGCTCTAGTCAGGCCAGTACTTGAGTACGCATCTGCAGTTCAGACCCCATCACCAGTGCGATGTGGATAAACTTGAATCTATTCAAAGGAGAGCAGCCAGGTTCTGTATGGCAGACTACTCTTATAAATCTAGTGTAAAAACATGCTTTATAAATTAGATTGGCCCCTGCTTAAAACAAGACGATACAACACCCGGCTACATACGCTATATAAAATCAATAACAATCTTGCATTACAGAATCCGCCCCTTGAACGCTACTCCATCCTTGTTTTCTGTGCCTGTGGCATTCTAGTAACCGCAGGAAGATAAGGTGACATTGACATCCAGGTCTTAGAAAAGTTTTGATTTTTCTATTTCATTTCCACAAAATTTGGTGCTCTTAGTGTATGAAATATGTGAAATTTGTTTTACTTGTGCAAATTGTTAGAAAATTAAACCTTTCAAAAACGAAATTGATGCTATATTTCGTATTTTGTGGTAAATAATTTCTAACTTGAAATCATGAAGAGCATTCTATCCAAAAGCCTTCCTCCCCATCTTAACTGGGTTCACCCAATATCACACGAGGGGATATTTTACTTAAACAAAATTATAATATGTATTATGTCTTTTTAGCAAACGAAACTTGGTAAGAACATTTCTTGTTATAACCATGATTAACGAAAATATAATAAGATTCATATTTAAAGAAACATTAACTTAGTTTATGGGGATGAAGATCACGTAAACATTGATAATGGTACGATCCTAGGAACACGCGCAAATTCGCAGTAGGCCTACAACATCATAACAATAACATGCATGACTGACATTGCCAGCAGCGCTGTGGTAAACCATGGAGCTATTAACTCAGTTAATAGCTCTATGGGTGAACGGAAATGGAAAAACCGCACTGTTTGAATAGTTTATCAAAAGTTCCTTCTGTTCTGTGTATTACCATGGAGCTTTAGATAGCAGGTCTCTGATTTTACGACCGATTTACTCTCATTCCCGATTTTTGTTGTGTGAAGGAATTGGTCTGAGAATGTTTTGTTGTAACGTCGTGCATTCCAATGCCGCGTTTTTAACTTAATCGTTAGTAAAAATCCGAAACGAAAAAGAACGAACCTTAAAGAAATTCTTTTAATTTATAGATTAGAGCAATGGCGTATATACAAGAGAAACATCTTAATGAATAATGAGCATTAAATTAAGCAACACCAATATGAAAAGCATTCAGAAGTCACGTCACATCAGAAACAAATAGATCAGGGGAGGAAGTTACACTGGTGGATCGGCAAGATTTTCAAATTCGTCTTAATACCGGGCTACAAAACGCTTACGTAATACCTGAGCTGTGTCCTTGAAATGGGAAAAATCTGCCACTGGCAGATTTAACCCGTCGTGGTTTCAAGAGGCGCTTTCTTCATATGGTCGCCATCAATAAAGATGAACTTATCCCCACCGTTAGAACTAATACAAGAAATAATCATGACCTTAATTTCCAGGTTCCCTATGCTAAAAAGAATGTATATAAACACTCTTTCTTCCCTCACACACTAAAGGATTGGAATGCTTTACCGTCAGACATTGTTCATGCACTAAGTCTCAACTGTTTTCAAGCTAAACTTACTAACACCTGTATTGCTAACTAGTTTTTTTTTGGTTTTTTTTATATTATTTTTTACTCATACTTTTTACGCTCGGTTGGCGTTCATGTCCTCTTGAAGGATTTTTGCCGACTTAACCGATTCAGATTCAGATCTAGATTCAAGCAGAAGACTATCCATATCCGTATAGAGAAGATTGCACAGCCCTCCATCTTGCTTCTTCAGGTTATTATGATAAAAGTCGTACATCTGATGTTTACTCAGGTTCAGGACACACATCCTAACGTAGACTGGTCGGTTAAGCATCAGCCGACGTTTGTGTATGTGTAGGGCGGCTAGATCATCATCAAATACCACATGCCTTGCAAACGCGGGGCTAGCTATCCACCGGCGAAGCTTGTCATCTTCCGAGGCTCTCACCAGCTTGATATCTACACGCTTACGCAGATTTTCCATATTCTTACCAAAGATGATATTGTTCTTCAGTTTGTAAAGGTCCTTTTCAAAGCTGGTCTTAGCCTTCTTGCGGAGTTGTGTATTCATTCTGATGTAGGGTTTCCTCCACTTGCTTTGGTCAAATCGAATTGCACGATGTACTTTTGTTAGCTTCATAGGGTCATACCTAGAGAGAAGTAGAGTTGTAAATTTCGGTAGTGCACAACATAGACTTTTTATCACAGAGATTGGGAACCAACTTTTCAACATCAATTGACGAGTTTAGAAGCCCTTTCTGATAATCTGACAGCCACTCCTTCGGAAGCTTCACACGTTCCGGAGCAAATGGATACGCATTGTTGACGTCGTGTAGCTCTTAAGGATACTTAAGGTTCACTTTGAGTATGTAACCCTTTTCTGCATTGGGTGAAAGCGTATCTAGCGAGGACACTTCATCCACCCATTCGAATGGGTAGTGCTTGACTCATCGCCCAACCATACAGGTTATTTGCATCTGGATAGAGAATATGATTGTTAGGCTTGGAATCGTCATATCCTGAGACATATGGGTTGTTGGCTTTAGCAAACGCTTGGATACCATGGAAATACTACCTCTCATAACTTTCTCAAAGAACAGGTGCATGTCATAGTCGGTTAACAGTTCCAATTCTACTCCTGTATATTTCAAGAGTGTATCCCAAGATAATTTAGGGTTTGTATAATAGTGTGCTGGATCCAGACCATACTGCCGCAAACAAGTCTTCTGATATATCTCGAAGACATGAGCTAGTAGAAGCACATCAGTCCGCAGGTATAGGTCGTGATAGTCTGCCATAGTATTACATTTGAATGCCTTCCGCCCCCTCCCGCTCTCCCCTTTCTCCTCCGGTTCCGTAGTACAGTAATTGCTGTCGGCCTGCTTTTATTTTATAAAGGCAGTCGGACATCTGTGATCCTGAAGATTTAAAATGTAATATTAACCAAGGTGGATCTAGGCCTAGCGATTAATGCCTAGTTTAGGATCGGGTAATATGAAAAAGGCTGAATAATTCAAGTTACCAACTTAACCTATTCAAATTTAGACTTAGCTACAAAAAGCCTATATTCTTGTTACTTATAGATTCGAATAATTTACCATTGTTTGTCCGTACTTTCTTTCAATTTAACCAGGTTCTGTTAGCTAACATTGTAGGATTGCTGTTGTTTACTGGTCTGCGGCCTCACGAACGCCACCAGTAATGTCAACAAGTGTATTGTGGGATATGACATTCTTGCAAGACTACATGCAAGTTAGTAGTTGACTAGCATTAAGAAGAATTTAGGCTATAACTTGCTTCGAATTAGCTGCCCAAACCTACTTAATCGTCTGGTGATTTGTTGTGTATACTGCTTGAAATTAAACAAAGCTTGGCAAAGAATTCATGAATACTGGAAATGAAATAACCCATATTTGGATATTTGTGAAGGGAACATTATTTATGCTAAACATAAGGTGAAGGCAAATAACTCACACACTAGCTCTATGACACATGCAATCATTGTTACTGTTGGGCTCATTTTGTCAGGAAAAGCAATAACTCTTATTATCAGTTTATGTGGTTCAACCACTGAATGAATTGATAGTTTGCCATGCCCATCTCAACCCTATGTATGAACTTTCTGGTGTTGAAGAGGAACACATTAAACAGTTAAATAATTCAATTGTGTGTAAGGTAAAAAAAGTATAATTTGTAAATAATACAGGAAATATACATCAATTGACTTAAATAACTGGTACAGGTTACATGAAATGGTGTGTAAATTCACATGTTTAAAACAGCTCAACACATATTATTCTGCCATTAACTTCTAACAATCATTCCTGTAAATTTCCATGTACATTCATGATAGAAGAATTGGGACTTCATTGTAGAGGTAACAAATTTACAAAAGAATAAGTAACAAGCTTTGACAACAATTTTGATTTTTTGCAATGATCACCTGTATAGATTTAACTTGGACAACTGGTAATCAACTTAGCAAAAATTTCTGGCGGTTTTCTTATGAAACATCTTCTGTGGATGAGCGTTCTGCCATAAGTCCTTCACTTATCACTACAGATTTAGCTGAAATCAGCAAAGCTTTGTGAAGTGATGCTGATGTAGGTATAGATATACCACGTACAGTATGTTATTATTTCATAGTATGAGTTTTTAAGAAAGAAACATAAATCTACACAATTTGAGGTTCTTCCTATGCAGTCTAACAACTATAGATCCCCATGGTTGTAAAGTGTGGCCTATATTCAACTAAGTTAAGCCTAGTAAGAGACATGTAGAAGTGTGATTTTTCATGTCTGTTTACTGCAAATAAAAGCCTGGTCTGCTGGTTTTGATGTTGAATTTTCACTTGGGATTTGTGTCTTTTTTTTTGGTTAGGCAGACAAATTTCTATATATAAAAAGAGTACACTAAAATTACCATTTTATCTCCTGATAACCTGATAACAGTACATTCCACTGCCCAGAAAAATCATTATATATGTGCCTGAAGTCAGAAAACATTTAGGCAGGGTATTGTGTACTACAAAATGATATACAGGTATTCAGCTCACTAACATCTGGTACAAAATTAATTTACATTGCAAAAAATATTTGTACTCTGTAGTACAGTCAATGATTTTTAACAATCATACAACATAACAGTTGGAATACTATTGCACTGTAATAATTTGTTCATTGGATACCAAAGCAAAAACAAATCAGAGCAGAACTAAAGATTGCCTATCAATGAGAAGAGAAATTGCATGAAGCAAAATTTTCAAGTGGAGCTTTTTTATCTTCCCAACTCGAGCTTGAGAAACTTTTGCAAACAAATTGAAAGCAACTTTAACAAGTAATACACATAGAATAAAAAATGCAGGCTGCAATACAACATACAGGCCCTATTCCAAAAAGTGTTATGATTATTTTTTAAATTAAACTTTAGAAATTTAGGGCCTGCAATTGTTGGTAAATGATGTTGAACAGAAAAATGTGAATGAAACTGAAAACTTAATAGTTTATTCTAAAATTAAAATAAAAGTAATAAGTGAGCAATTTGATCTACTGTATCTCTACCTATCTAAACAAGTTGGCACTTAACTTACTTTTACTTTGTTGTATACATACCAATCTGCCAGTTGGTCAGTCTGTTTAGACTTTGTTTGATGGGTGTTTTGTTGATAGCCAAGTATAAAAGTAATTAGACCTAGGCCTATATTGGTCTCATGCCCACCCCACCCTAGCTGACAGTTGTAATGCTGCATCTCAAGCATGGCCTTTTTATCATGACAGGCATTTACTGATATTCCCTTTAATTAACTGACGTTTTCTTTCTTTGTTGAGGACTGCTGACGTTCATTGAAACACATAAGCCCTGTACAATGTTTTCTAATCCAGTAAAAGTTATTGGTGTACACATAAAAAATGTCCCATAGTAAATGCGCGTGTACAGTGAGTATGTGACTAATAATTAACCCCACCCCAATCTACTATAACAAGTATTATTGATTTGGAGACCATCTTTCTTGAGTCTGTGGAAAATTGGAGATTCCTCAATAACAAAACAGCAAAAGTAAACAACAAATTGCAACGAAATAAAAAGTAATATTGATTATTATATAAGCTTGACATGGGTATGTTGTTACCAATTATAATTAACAAACTGATGAGGAACTTGAAGCTTTCTCAAGTCAATAAAATGGTTATGTACAAAACCCTAATGTTATGCTACCAATGTACCAAATTGCAGGTGGTTTCACACAATGTAGGCCTAACTTACACTGACGTTATTGTAGCCTGGCTAGGCAACACAATGACCTATGATTACCCCGGCGACGCTTTTTGAAAGCAATCAATCGCTACATACTGTACATGTCTGAATAAAGTAAGATTTGATTAGCAACTTATTCTTGTTTCTAAATAAAACTGAAATTATTGCCCATATGTGTCAGCGTTTACATATACGTCGGTCAGTTAAGGTTAAACTAATGGTGTACATACGGGTGTTAGCTAGCTTCAGACTGTTCAACAACAACTGGCACAATTAAGATAGCACATTGTTTTAGGTTTACCGTAATTGTTCAAGACATCTACTAGTTATAATCATTTATTCCTTATCAGAAAGGTTGTTCGCGTAATTTTTCTTAAAATATACTTATCACAGTTAGGCTTAAGTTAGGTGCGATACGTGCCTGTCGACAATCTAACGCTGCGCTAAAGTATTGTCGACCTGCGTGTACTGTAAAAAGAAATCGTTGGTTTTGTGTTCTTGTTATGTTAGAAATAAAATGAACGTTAATCTTGGTTAAAAAGACAAATTATGAATAAAATCAATATAAATATGATTAACTTTTGTAAACAAAGAATTTCAATTATTAAGTGAAATTTGCAGTTTGCCTATTTTTAATTGACTCCAATTTTCAATGTACCAACATATCTACTGCCCTCTCTTGGGACCAATATTGGTGGGGGACGAACCATAAAGTATCACGCACTGAGGTATAGGAGTTTCGACTCTCAGCTTATACGTAGTGTAGGGCGAATGATGTCACGCTTTCTGGTAACGCCATCATTACCTGAAGGGGACCAACAGCCTCCTTGGTTTTTGGCTTTGCGCGAACATAAGAATGACCTTTAGTGGACCTTTTAGCATATTTTCTGGACCATACCATTTTACCATTACTTTTTAGGGGTCAAACAATCCTGTCGACCCCATTGGCTGCACCCATGCTTAAAATATGAATGGGGTCAGCAACCTTGAATACTTTTGCTGGAGGTGGGGGAGGGGCTGAACTTTGCAATATTGAGGTGGAACACAGTCACAATTGAAAATTTAAACAAATAATGTTTGTCTCTTTTACGAAGCCCGAGAAGAGCATCATCGTTATGGGAAAGATCCCAAGTGTAACGTGGCAAATCAATGGGTACAGTTGGATTAATAATAGGAATGGAGCTTACCATGATCTGCTTTTCGTGAAGCTTTTCTTGCCTATCACTATCCTCCCTATCTCACTCAGGATTATCAACATAGTCACCAATGCCATATTGTACAAATGAAAAAAAATAAAGCACAGTTCATAAACCGTATATAATACTCGTTAACAAAATAAGTTAGAAATACTT
This sequence comes from Chiridota heheva, assembly GCA_020152595.1. NCBI lineage: Eukaryota > Metazoa > Echinodermata > Holothuroidea > Apodida > Chiridotidae > Chiridota > Chiridota heheva. Next base: position 433,643 of record JAIGNY010003604.1, read on the forward strand.
TGTTTTTGGTGCAAAATTTGTAACGTTATGTTTCTTGGGAAAAGAAGTGTTGCTTTGTGCTTAAAAAATAAATTTTGAATAACGTCATAATAAGATATGTTCCATCATAGCAAGCGTTAGCATACGCGCACTGTACATACGCACGCTTCTAAGGTATTCGAGGAGTGTTCTTGTTCCATGTTTGTCAGTGGTATATAATACATTTAGTTCAATAGTTTTCCCACTGTGCATGAACGACTGTAATCAAACAACCACCGGCAGCAAAGCTGACCTCTTTTGATCTTTTTTTTTTTTTACCCAACTGGAAAATGGTGCAATTTATACATGAAATCTACAATTATGCATGATTTCTATCTGAGTTTGTATGAACTCGAATTTTATCTGCAAATGTTTACTCGTAAACATAGTAGTCTTTTCGAAAGCATGAAGGGAATTGCTTTGGAAATAATGCCTAGAACAGTGCGACGGTGGTATCATACGTCGCAGTTTGTTGGATCCAAAAAACCGTCGTTTGATTAAGAAGAAATAGGTGGGAAACACAACTATTCCATAAACGAGTAGAACTATTTTGTTACACATCTACAACCTTGAAAATAACTCCTTTAGAGATAGATGGAAACAAACTATCATTTTGTTGCAAATACTGTCTATTTTCGTTTTAAGTTATCTTCAGAGGCTTGACTTCTTCCAAAGAAGCTTAACCATGCTTTTGCGAACTCAAAAAAGACTACAACTATTTTGTTGAACATTCCTAAAAAGAATTCGTTGAGAGAAGTTGGAAACAAGCACGATTTCTTGTTGAAAATTATATGTATTTCTATTTATTGCTTGAAAAGTTTGATGGTTGAAAGTCATTCATTTATTCGAGTTGTGCTGAATTAACATCTTTCACATGTAGATCCAACTGTGGATACGATTACTGCAAAACTCCTACTGATTTTGGAGGTTTCTCAGTAAAATCCTAATTGTCTAACTTCAACTTAGGATAACACTGGATGGTGGTTTTCTCGTTGAGTAACCAAGCCATCCCCATTTCCTTTCCCTGATCTGCATGTCGAGTGGATCTTTGTCAGAGTTCCCAGTGCCCTACATGGCCCCAAAATAGTAGTTTCGCTTATCACTTATCATTATGAATCCTCCAGTGCCACAGGAGGGCCGATTCAGCATAACCATCAAGAAGGATTAGAGTACCATATACGCACATGGGTCCCAATAAATAAAATCAAGAACCAAACTATTAATAATCTTATAATATTGTAATTGAAAAATCATGTGGAAGTAACTATTTCATTCAAAACTTCAGTTACATGGTCGTTAGTTTTTCCTAAATGCACAATATTTCATTCAGTGGCTCTTGGAACTGGACAAGGATTGTGAATGTACTTTTTATCATAATATTTACTTGGAAGTAAAATTAACATTTCCATTCGAAGGCAGAAACAATTAAGTCAATAAGGACGCCTGCACCACGGGTTCAACCAGGCGTCCCCCTTGTCTTTCACCTATTAACCCACGGTGCAAATAGTGCCCTCCATTTCACGGGGCATGGGCAAGAAGTACTCTTTTTATTTTTCCTCTTTTATTGAAAACGTTTTTTTCCCCCTGCCTAAAAATACCAGTTGCGATATTCTAAATTCTATTTATGTTATAAATAATTGCCGTTTTGAATCAAAAGCGTCATTTATCATGATCTTCGCTTCTTTCTTGCCAGGTTTTGAAATATGCATATCCGATTAATTATCACCGAGTAAGGTCATAAAAAGTACCCTTGTCTTGAGCTTGCTGCCCCCTCCCCCTCTTGCCTTTTTTCGCATGCAGGCGTCCCCCCACAAAATCAGACATGCCACTCAAAAGTCAGGGGTCAAATAG
>JAIGNY010003603.1:0-13779 GCA_020152595.1 Chiridota heheva
CTCTAGTACCCCCCACCCCTCCCTATTGGAAGTACTCTCATCCGACAGATGTTAGATGGTACTTTTTGGGAAACATCACAAAAGATCTCAAATCTATAACATTCTGGTACAAAAAGGTCCCTGAAGTTGACGCTTTCATCATAGGTTTCAATGGGGCAAATAATTAGTTCCTTGCTACCTATACTTGGTCAGCTCAAATTTGTTCCGATCTGACCACAGTGTAGTCAAATATCTCACAGTCATATAGTCGTACCATCTGACCATGGGGGTATACTTTAGAGTACCTCCATGGTCGCACCGCGGACCATCGTGCGTGGTCAGATCATATACGTATTTTCCTTGCTTGAAATGAAATGACCACAATGACACGGCAGTCCGACCAGTCCGCGATATTTCAAACCAGTAGAGTAGCAAACTTGCGTAAATCGCGATCCGAAATTAAAGCAGATTTATCGCAGTTAGGCCTAAGGAAGCTTTTGCTGCAAAAAAAGTTTTCTGGTGAGTGGAATTTGTTGAAATTATGCCCAGTTTCGTGAGACGGGATTAAAGCGCTTTTGGGGGGTCAAAGCCCAAATTCAGGAAAAATTCAAAATAAGACTAAGTCCCTGCTCCGTCACAGGTTGCACTTTTGTTTGGCCTTCATTGGTGCATGGTTGGTCCCTTTTGTCCCCTACCCCAATTTAACTTATAGAGTACAGATATAAATTAATAAATCTATCATATAAGCTGAAAAATGGCAATTACAGGCAAAATTTTACACGGAAAATGACACAAATTTCCCCGTTGACTTAACACGCGGATTATTTTCGGAAAATAGACTGTCCCAGCTCCGTCACAGGTTACGCTTTTGGTTGGCCCTCATTGGTGCATGGTGGATCCCATCAACCCTTACCCCATTTAAATTTTAGATCTACCCCAAGAGTACAGATATAAATTAATAAATCTATTTTATATGCAGAAATGTGACAATGATAGACAAAACTTTTACACCAAAAATGACAAACATTTCCCATTGACTTAACACGCGGAATATTTTCGGAAAATAGACCAAGTCCCAGCTCCGTCACAGGTTGCGCTTTGGTTGGCCCTCATTAAAGTATGGTGGGGGAAGGAAGGGGAAGGGCGGGGCCGCAGAAAAACTATGATTTAATCCAAAGCATTTTCAAAACACTTCTGTATTTTTCGGAGAAACAAAAGCATAAATATATCGGCCTAGCCATATTACTTTTCCTTAATTTGTTTTTTAATGCTACTCCACTTTTTTGTCCGACGTAACAGCCAATTGCTCGACGAATTTTTTTGCAGAGGGTGTCACACTTCAGCCCCCTCCCCCTCCAACACCCCCTAAGTTACGCCCCTGCTCTTAACAAATGCTCACATATTTTTCCATCAGTCCATACAGTCCGGTTCGTACCCCCGATCGGGAGAACAGCTTTGTTCTCCCGATCTCGGGATCCTTTACAGAAGTATCCCACAATGCATCTATCCAAATTCAAAGTTTGTATAGGAATAACATAAGAATCAGGTACATTTCGAGCGATTTTTCCCTCTTTATTTTTCTTTATTCTGAAAATCTTAGTTGTTGTGGAAGTTGGTGCTGGTATCAAACAATAGATGAAGTCAACCACTGCGAAGGGTTCAAATTTTTCTTCACGATTTGAAATAATGGCATATGAATTATCTTTTTACCGTGCGCTTTTAAAGAAGTTATAAGGGTTTTGCGGTTTTCGAGAAATTTGATGAAAAGTGATGAATTCTTAACTTGGGGATTTGTGAAAATTATTTAGGAATAAAATTTGTTTTACTTTCGCGAAATTAAACTTGAACAAAGCAAACTTTGTTACGAACCTTTGATAAAAGGACTGATAAGCGTCTAAGCTCAGTGCGCATGCTTGAGTTTCCCGTCGGGGGGACTTATTGAGTCCCCCGATCGGCGGTACGAACCGAACTGGCATAGGGCATGCTTATGTAACTACAGCTAGCCTGCCATGCTGGAGAGGGCGCCTTTCGGATTTTGGGTTTCACGAGACTAAGTAATACGCGTAGTCGTAAAACCACAATTAACATAACAAATTCTTTTTTCTTAATTGTTTTAAGATATTTAGCTGATGTGATGTTGTTTCTACGTTCCACAGAACTTTAACTGTTTAAGTCTGCGATGTATCATGAAAAGAAACCAGGTGATTTTGATGAAGAATTTGAATCATTCGGCCTTTCAACTCATATCCATTTGACTCTCAACAACTTATGAATGAAGCCCTAAAACTGCATTTTCGGGACAATTAATAGATGATGCTTATTTTCTAAATTTTCCCTCAACTTAGACTGAAAGTTAATAGTTTGTTCTTGATATAGGTATGCATCATTATACACAGGACCATGTAAATATATGGAATTATCTCAATTAATTTGCATAAAACTGTCTCTTTGCGTTTGTACTCCCTTGTGGTAAATTGTTGGAGCATGTTTGATATAATTGATTATATTTGGTAAACATCCTTTTCAATTATACCACTTTTGATTTTTTTTTTCTTTTCGGTTTTTCTTTAAACCGTTGTGTGGCTCGACAATTTCCAATTAACATCTTAGACGTTCACATTCTGTTCTGTTTTATTTTCAGCATTACGGGCAGATAGGTTGTAGATGTAATGCTTGCAGACGGTGACCATGGAGCTATTCACTGAAGCAACAAAAATGCGGCATGCAGGAAGATCAGTTTGGAAAGTGGACTTGATGAATTTCTAAAATATTTATTACCAATATGATCTGATGATAAGATAAGATAATGAATTTTATCAACATATACGCATCCTTAATTTTACGGTAAAGCAAGTACCGTATTATGACGGTAAAAATGGAATGCCGTGCATGCGCAGAAGTAATTTTGTCAATCGAGATCGCAGTCGATCAGTCGATAGTCTCTTCCGGATGCGCATGCTTTCAATCACTGTCAATTATATAAAATATAAAAAAAGCAAATAAGGGTGTTTCAGCTGACGTCACGAGGTCACATGACTTTGTTTACATGATTTTTGTCGGGCGAAACTACGGTCGTCTGCTGTACACTAAACTAGACTTACATACGTTTGCATGTTGTCATATTAGATTATTTTTGTAAGATAATTATGCCGGAATCTTGCTGTGCCGTTGGTTGCACTAATAGATGTGTGCGAGGAATAAAAAGACATTTTCTCGATTTCCATCTGATCCTGATCGACGTTCGAAGTGGGTTTCTACTATACGACGCGACGGATTTAACCTACGGTTGACACAAGGATTGGAAGCAAGCACTTTTTTTATCAGGTATGTAGGCTTGTCTGACATGTCTGAGTATAACGCAAAATCAGCTGGAGTTTTTGTTAAAGTTACTCTTCATATACCCAGTGAAATTATAAAACGTAAGGAAAATATGAAGTAAAATCGGAAGCGAACAAAAAATTGCAAGTAGTAAAATTCGCTGAACTGGTACTGGTAGGTTAGCATTTAGTATATTTGTTGTAGGCCTACGTGTGATGTGACTGAGCTGTGTGAAGAAGATGTATGAAATGCAACTACGCCGCCGCCCTGCAAAATGAAGTCCAGCTAAGTTAGAGTCACGTGATGAAATTCCTCTATTGGTACTGATATCGAAATAAAACTACTAAACCACTATTTACTTAGTAACTTGATATGTGTGTGAAGCCGCCGTGGTCTATTCAACTGATCATTACATAATTGCACGTACCAGAAACAACTGTTCAACGTCTTACACCAAGTTATTTTGCTATTTTTCTTAAAATGGACGTGGCATTATTCAAATTTTCATTGGCAGAAAGTTTTCAATAATTAATATTCTATGAGATCCGAAAATTTCACAGTATCCAATTCATCTTCCAGCTATCAGCAATGGAAAATGTGTAAGACCATCAGCCACAGTGTAACCGCGAGTAAGTGCCGTGACGTCTGCTGTAATTTTATCGTATTTTTAGGGTATTTTAAAGTACCGTAATATCCGAACTGTATGTTGTGTTCTTTCATGATCATTTTATTTCGATTAAATTCATATCTCTGTCAGTCTGTTATTGATTTGAATTTTGCAATAAATTGAGAAAAGACAAAAAAATATTATATGGATTTAACAAATCATCTAAAACGTTTATTATGTTCAGTATGAATTATATGAACTTGTTCTTATTCATTAACATTTCTATGCCCGATTAGTAAATTACGTTCTGTAGCACATTTACTTTGTAAAGCATTTACTAGCAAACTAGCCTGCTAGCAGAGAAATATGTTTTGCCAAAGATGTATTTCCTGAAGAACAATGTTAAGTGCGACGTATACACATTTGCAATGTGACTTCATCATTTGGGGCAGGAAATGGGCGGAGTAGAAACTGCCCACTGACGAAATTTTCGGTAGAAAAGTTTTAAAATCATACCGCGCAATCGGTTAAAATCGCTGATGCAAAACATATGTTATTTATAGTTTGTGCGAGGGTTGTCTAAGGGCCTGGTGTCCTAGGGGTCCGGTGTCCTACTGCCTGGCCCGGTGTTCTATGGGCCAGTTTCCTAGCGGTTGGGCCACGGTGTCCTAGTGGCCTTGTGTCCTAGGGACTCTGGTGTACTAGGGGTTCTTTGTGTTCTAGGGGTCGGTGTCCTAAGGATGGGACTTCGGTGTTTTAGGGATAATAACCTAGTACTGTTCGTTTTCGAAATAGGCAGGGACGGGTTTTCCGCAGCCAAAACGAAAAACCTGACTTTTTTGCTTTTCACAATTGTTAACATATGGGGTCCTCATAAAAATCCTCAGAACCAGCATCCCAGGGGCCCAGCATCCTATGGTCCCAGCATCATAGGCCAGTGTAATATAGGCCAAGGTCATAAGTGACTCAGCGTCCTAGGACTCGGGCCGTAAGGGGCTCGTAAAATTGAAGAGAAGAGGTTTTCGTTGAAGAAATAAGTAGTTGCGAATTTCCGACGGCCTGTAAGGGCTTTGAAGCGTTGTGTCATCAACTATGGCGTGTCAAAAGGAGCCCATGTATTTAAAGGTCCCCTGGTACATATTGACTCTCTGGGACCCTGCTCCAAGATAGGGAATGACATTCAATACTGAGGGTATAACTAGGCTAACTAAAAACGGAAGTGCATAGTAATATGCACCGAAATTGCTTTAGTTCGACGCAGAAACATTATAACTGGTGTTCTCTAGAGAGATGCTATATTATCTCTCAAGACTCACTCGTCTCTGCCTATTTATTAAACGAACATTACCAGGACATCGGCCCTAGGACCCCAAGGCTCCACTCCTAGTACACCAGAGCCCCTAGAACATAGGAGCTCATGGTACACAAGAGCCCCTAAGACATAGGTTCCCTTAAGGACACTGAGGCTTCTTTCCTAGAACACCAGAACCCTATAACACCGGAGCCTCAGGACACCGAGGCCCACCCAGTGTCGTAGTGGGTTATACTTCACTGGTGCATGACATTGTGGCGCCCCGTAAGATGCTTGCTAATAAGAGCAAAATGCTGGACAAATGGGCCTATTGGCATGAACCACAGGCATAGGAAGCGGAGGTTGAGGACAACTCCCTCCTCCGCTCGATTGGGAAGTAAAAATTATTGGTAAGTTTGATAAACTTGGTTTGCCAGTATAAGTAGTTGAAAAAGTTTCTTCCCGAATATTCACGGAAATTTTTCTAATACTGAAGGACTTTTTCAAAAATCTACGAGATCTCCCGATAAGCAGCAAGGTTTATGGAAAAACAATGCAATTGTTCCACTTGCACACCGGACCCCCCCCCCTCCTCCCCACCCCCTCCCACCAACCCACCTCCAGAGGTGGCTCTTCCTGGCATGGCCGTACGAGAACATTTTACTCAGAGGGCGGTGACATTTTGTCCGACTCAAAAACCTATTACGAAGGTCAAATAGCAATGAATCTGTGAATAACCGATTAATTTGGAATAATGGTCTTACCAGATTTTGACACGCTAGGGCGCCTAGGAGGATACTAGGACACTAGAGCACATATAGGAGGGCCACTAGAACACCGGACCCATGGGACACTGTCCCACAAACAATAATTGTCTTTAAGAATTTGTAGCATGGTATGATGTGTAACCTACACCTCACCCATTTTTACTTATCAGACACTGCAACACTAACCCCAACATTGGTTTTCAACCAAAAAAAAAATTCGATAATGAAGATCAGATACATCAAACTCGAAAACAATGATTTGCAGCTGGGCTTACATAAAAAAATTAAGCCTCTCTTCTTTACCACACAGAGTAAAGACCTGAGAGGTGACCCTTCCTACGCCCCTGGGTTTAAGCCTCGGTCCAATCCAACCCGTTGCTTCACAGCCATGCAACCCTAATACTAACCCAGGCCAGAGGAACTAGAGGGCCCGGCTCGTAGAGACCCTCAGATCAGGGAGGCCTTTAAGTAAAATCCTATGTAACCGTTAATATTTCTTGATAAAAAATCGTGCATACCTTGCCGAAAACCCATGCTTGACAATCATGTCGAAAACTCGGTAATAAAATGGAACAAGATAAGCTGATAAGGGGATGATTGTTTTATTTTTGTCTTCCGAATTTCGTAGGCTTGTGTGGGTTTGTGCATGTGTGCGTATGCAGCAGTTGATTTTGTGTCGCTTACAACTCAAAAACTATAACACACAAATAAACAAAAATTGGTAGACGGGTAGACCGAGCCATGAACTTTTGTCTCCAAATACATATCTTGGGATACAAAGGTCAAATGTCACAAGTCAAATGGGACAATTTTTTGGTGGAGGTTGTATCTTTTGAAGGAATTATACTATCCTAATTTTGGAATGGTAAGAGTGATCTGAGCGTGGGAGGGGTCATAATAGTAGTGTAAGATAAATGCAAAACATTTCAGATTTTGTTTTGGTGCTTAGGGTCAAAGGTAAAACATACGATTGAGGAGGTTATTTTGTTTCCAAGGTTAGGGGATACGAAGATCAAAGGTAAATGAAACAAGTTTTGGGGATGATTGTATCTTTTAAAGGAATCACTTGGTTACTTTTACAAATTGCATATGTGGGTAGCGTTTAAAATTGTAACCAAAATTGAAAATATTGGAGGTCAAAGGTCATGGTTCAAAGGTCAAATAAGTGTTTTTTATGCAAAATTTCGCCATTTTAAAGTCAAAAAGTACAAGACCTATACCAACCCTATGTTGTACCATTATACCTTGGTACATAAATTCGTATTCCGTAGACTCTATGGTCAAAAGGTCAAAGTGATATTGACCATTTTTCAGCATTTCTTTTAAAGTTATAGAATGGTGAATGTGAATGGAGTATGAATTGTGTCATACAGTAGGGTACAATAAATGTGAAAAGTTGTTTCATTGATTAGGTTTGAGGTCAGAGGTCAGATTCAGACATGTGATTTTTGGGTGTAATTATGTACTAATTTGAAGCTCACAGAGCTATAGTGACCTTGTTAGCTATTTGCACCACTTTGCTGTATTCTTAAAGTAATGAGATCAACAACTCCATGGATTGTTTTCTTTGCACCGGCGAGATGTTTGCAAATTATATAAAATATGACGTCACTGTATCACGTTTATAACATCCGGTCGCGTCTATTTTCCGAAATCCTTGTTTTAAGTCAATGGGGAAATTTGTGTGATTGTTGGTGTAAATTTTTGCCTATAATTGTCATATTTCGGCTTATAAGATAGATTTATTAATTTAAATTAATAAACGGCACGGCACCAAAATAGCTGTTTTTGGTACCTGAAACATTGATTGATGCATGTTGGGATAGGGACAGAAGGGCCCCGCCAAACTTTAATGAGGGCCAACCAAAAGAGCAACCTGTGACGGAGCTGGGACTCTATTTTCCGAAAATAATCCGGTGTTAAGTCAACGGGGAAATTTGTGTCATTTTTGGTGTAAATCTTTGCCAATAATTGTCATATTTTGGCTTATAAGATAGATTTATTAATTTATATCTGTACCCTAGGGGTAGATCTAAAAGTTAAATGGGATAGGGGCAGAAGGGCCGCGCCAAACTTTAATGAGACCCGACCAAAAGTGCAACATGTGACGAAGCTGGGGCTCTATTTTCCAAAAATAATCCGCGTGTTAAGTCAACGGGGAAATTTGTGTCATTTTTGGTGTAAATTTGTGCCTATAATTGTCATATTTCGGCTTATAAGATAGATTTATTAATTTATATCTGTACCCTAGGGTAGATCTAAAGGTTAAATGGGATAGGGGCAGAAGGGCCCCGCCAAACTTTAATGAGGGCCAACCAAAAGTGCAACATGTGACGGAGCTGGGACTCTATTTTCCAAAAATAATCCGCGTGTAAGTTAATGGGGAATTTTTTGGCCTTTTGGTGAAATTTTCTGCTCATGATTGTCATAATTCAGCTTATATGATAGATTTATTGATTTATACCTGTACCCTAGGAGTAGATCTAAAAGTTAAATGGGATAGGGGGCAAAAGGGCCCCGCCATACTTTAATGAGGGTCAATCAAAAGAGCAACCTGTGACGGAGCTGGGACACTATTTTCCGAAAATAATCTGCGTGTTAAGTCAAAGGGGAATTTGTTGTCCTTTCTGGTGAAATTTTCTGCCTATAATTGTCATATTTCAGCTTATATGATAGATTGATTAATTTATACCTGTACCCTGGGGGTAGATCTAAAAGGTAAATGGGATAGAGGGCAGAAGGGCCCCGCCATACTTTAATGAGGGTCAACCAAAAGCGCAACCTGTGACGGAGCGGGAATTATTTTCCGAAAATAATCCGCGTGTTAAGTCAATGGAGAAAGTTTTGTCATGTTTGGTATAATATTATGCCTATCATTGTCATATTTTAGTATTTATGATAGATTCATCAATTTATATCTGTACCCTAGGGCACGGCACCAAAATAGCTTGTTTCTGGTACCTGAAACATTGATTGATGCATGTTTACTTGAAGTTTCTGGCGAACGGTTGCATCTTAAATACTAAGTTTGCGAAAGTTTCATGTTTATGATGCGAATCCGTATACCGGAAAGATTGTAAACATAGTATTCACGATGCGTTTACGATATGCTACGAAATATCCGTTAAATTTCCTTGGCAGAAACATCGTAAATATCTTCTCGTATATTTGCACCATGTTTACAGGATAACTTAAATTTCTTAAACATTGTCAGCCTATTTAAGCGGAATTTCCGCGAGCGTATATTCTGGAAACATGCACAAAATTTAAGCTGTTTTTTCATTGTAACCAATATTTCATAAACATGATACGAACATTTCCGTAAAGTATCCGATAACGGAAAGTCCATAAACTCCACCTATACGTTTACTATACGTTTACGAACTAACTTATATTTTTTAAACATAGTACGAACATTTCCGTAAAGTATCCGATAACGGAAAGCTCATAATCCCCATTTATAGATTTACTTTACGATTACGAACTAACTTAAACTGCCTAAACGTGACTGTATTGAGCGTTTCCGCCATTATTTGGCAGCGGATAATTTGTAATCTCGGTTTGTATATTTCTTGCGTGTTTGCGAAATAACTTAAATTTCTAAACAGTGTTTCCATGAAAGATACGATAATGGATAACTTGTAAACTTTGTTTCTATATTTTCTAGGCGTTTAAGAAATGACATAAGCTTCATAAACATGGTTCCAGTGTTTCCATGCATAAGAAGATAATGTGCACATCGGGTGAAATCTACTTGCAAATCGGACATGAAGGAATGAAAAACAAATTAATAAACAAATCAAAGTACACCTATTGATTCTCTTTAGTTGTGTAAAATATGCAGATTGGCCCACCAGAACCATAATTTTTTTGGGGAAAATGAGGGCTATGAATGCGGCCTGGAATACTGTTTGGTTTGGCGAATCTCACAAATCCAATTGGATTTTGAATCACCAGCTAAGACATACCCAAATTGAATTATGATATATGTATAACAGAATTCTGCCGTAATTGCTGGATTCAAATATTTGTTCACAGCCTTAAAGGAGCCCTAGACCGAAATGTTAGGGCGCTCGTTTTTGCACGTTTCACAGATATATCATCCACAACAGATCGATAAATTTCATACCTCTATAGCACACAGACGACGTGAGAGCAAAGGTCACTTGAATATTCATTTTTGCACTGTTGAGTGTTAGATAAGCATTGGGGACACCATACCCTAAAACTACGCCCTTACATTTCGGTCTAGTGGCCCTTTAAGTTGTCAAAAGTTGTCCCTACCTGTTCCCACATTCAATATTCCCGCAACATCAGCTTGAACAGTATATACGTTTTTTTAAATGTCGTTTGATTATGATCAAAACACAATGGATTTAAATAAGAAGGTTTATTGTATATCAAACTTTTTATCAGTTTATACAACACATAATGTACAAATCGCATATTACACCTACAAATTTATATGCTGTAAATTAGTGATTAAATTTTCATCCATTTTTATTCTTAGTTTTTACTATATTTTACGCACTGTTTAACCAGTGGCGATGCTAAGGGGGCACGGGTCAGCCCTCGCGAGATCGCTCTGCCCCAGAAAATGTTGTAAAGTGACATAATTGTGTCTGATGTATCTGTTTATTATCCTTGACCCCCTCCTCCATGAGACAAAACTGCCCCTCCCTTGCCTGCAGCTTCAAAATCATCGCGCCCCCACGGAGTTTAACTAATGCCGCCTTTCATACATTTGGGAGTTCAGTAAATCCATGATATCTATCTGTCTATAACTGATATATCGACCAGCTATATGACTGTGTTTTAACTTTGATAAGCTTTAAAACTGTAAACGCTAAAATCTCCGGGGAAATCAGAAGCGCTTTGGTGTTACATCATCTTGATCACAACAAGGACATATAGATGAGCCCATGGACTGCCCATTCCGTATGGCTGTAATTCAATTTGATCAATATCTGAATACGGTGCCCTTCACTGGTCGCGCCCCTATCTTAATTACCTTTCTTTATACGAAGTATGGAGAAAAAAAAAAAAGGGGGGTCCCATTGAAATGATTTTGTCTGTGCCATGCTTTCTTACCGGTCTGCCGGTAAGAAGCAAATTTGAAATGTAAAAAGATTAATATGTAAAAAGGTAAAAGCGAATGAAAATAAATCATCAAACCGTCAGAATACTGTTTTGAATTAGTTATTAGATTAGGAGTGGCGTGGTGGATCATGTTTCACTTGTGGCAAGGGTGCCGCCCCCTTAAAAAAAAAAAAAAAAAAAAATGCTCATAAAACTGTATGATTGAAATGTTGGGAACACAATAGATCTAAATTGCATACACCGTTTAGAAAATTGTGGTTAATCAAGGGGCTAAGCTCCCCACTCCCATACGCCCTGCATTTCTCATGATGTTGGTAGCAAAATTGTGTCAATTCCAAGGTTGAAGCCTTGGTAAGTCTGTAAGTCCTGATTCAAAAAGAAGGCTAAGCCTCATCCTTATTTCTAGAGTACCTTGAACCTGCCTTCAAAACAACTCAAACACCCAAAAGTATTAAAAATCTTTATTCTTTCATCTTTAAATTATATTTTACACACTTACAGTTTTATTCAAATTATAACGACCTCTTAATTGTTGTACAAATCTGTGAAAAATAATCAACAATTTGCATGATTTTGATTATACTTCCCCAGCTTTTGACAAGTACATATTCTAACTTTGATTATATGCTAGGGTTCATTTTCTGGGCTTCATGATAAATATTAGAGAAATTGTTAGAAAACTAATGTATACAATTCATTAAAAAAATAGGGTGCTCTTATCTTAATCTATAAATCAGCTATTCATTGATTTCTGGAGTACTGAACTTCAGTCTGGAATCATTTTACGAAATGTGAAATTGAGAAGCCTTAACAAATTCAAAGAGCAACCAAGATTGTAAAAGATATTAGCGATTTGTAATATACATGTAGAGATCGTCTGATTAAAATTGGTATTCCTTTCCTACTATACAGGAGGAATAGAGCCGATATGATTCAATTTTTAAAACATTTCATGGGCTGGAAGACACAAATTTAGACACTGATTTATTTCTTCAACAAAGTCATTTTCAAATACAAAGGTCACAATTGAAAGCATGTTAAGCATAGAGGCAGAACAAGACAATAAAGACATATGCCTATCTCTACTTTTTGTTATTGCTCCATTAACTGATGAAATTGCTTGTCAAATACTGTCGTGAATGCCAGTTCTATCAACAGTTTCAAATTTCAATTAAATATTTTCTGAAGGGATCATCCACTTAAGTTTACACCTGACTGTTTTTAGTTTGGATTGTGAATACTTCATCTGTATATCAAATTATATTGAAATTGTTCTTCTGTGCATGACTGAAGTGCCCTACTCGTCAGCTTACGAGACAAAACAATTCCAGATAGGTTCAACAAAGTCTACAAGACTTAAACGACTCATCGTGGTGAAGAATCGGTAAGAATATGACCCATACAATTTGTTCTACTAGTAGGCCTACCAGTATTTTTATTTCTGTCCGTTTCTGTTTTCTGAGTTTCTACTGACTAGTAAATTAATAGTCAAATTAAATGGCACTCTTTAAGAAGCTATCATATTTTCAGTTTGTTTTGCATGAATGTATTTCGATATAATTTACAAAATATGAGTAACGTTAATAGATTTAGCACTATATGATACTACCGTTTCTTCTTTTTTCTTTGGCAGCTGACATTTTGAATGAGATGGAAATGTGTTTTCCTGACCAAAAATAGCCTATATGTTAGAAGTGTTTTCAAAATTTAGATTCCACTCCAACGTCCGATTTCTCTTCTCACCTGATAGCATTCAATTATCTTTAATTAATTCATTTTGAGTAGGAAAATCCTTCATTTCTTTACAGTATAGATTTAAGAGAATCTGGCCTTATAAACGTGGATGTAATGCATAACATAAGGTCTAAATTTAAAGGTTATGGCAGTCGCCAAATATGACTCCACACAAATTTGATAAGAAAAAACCGAAAATAAATTACCAAAGATGGAATAGAAATATTATTTCTACCCAATTTTTCTAACAGCAATAATCGTCACCTTTTGGACGATACAGATAGAATAATCAGGCTGGCGGAGACAACTTTACCACAAATTTTTGCGTACAAATTTTCAACGTGAGGCAAATATTGCCGTAACTTGGCATACAAATCCCAACGTTATGATGTCAAGAACAGCAAATTTTAATTGTGCCTCATCCACTAAATAATCAGGTAAAAATTATTTAGCCTAGTTTGAGGCCTTGGCTAAAGCTACGTTAGATTAAGATTTCTAATAAAAATTGTGTCATGCCGCACATTATGCCTAACAACATGGCAAGTGGTCTAGTAGTAGTAGTAGTAGTAGTAGTAGTAGTTTGCACGCGGGCCCAGTGTTGCACAGCGGGCCAGTGTTGCACCAGTGGCATGGCCAGTGTTTGCACCAGTGTTGGCGGGCCAGTGTTGCACGGCCGGCGGCCAGTGTTTGCACGCGGACCCAGTGTTTGCAGCGGGCCAGTGTTGCACAGCGGGCCAGTGTTTTGCACCAGCCCAGTGTTTGCAGCAGGGTGGCACAGCCAGTGTTGCACAGCGGGCCAGTGTTTGCACCCAGCGGGCCAGTGTTTGCACGGGCCAGTGTTTACACCAGCGAGCCAGTGTTTGCACCAGCGGGCAGTGTTGCACAGCGGGCCAGTGTTGCACGCGGGCCGGAGTGTTTGCACCAGCGGGCCCAGTGTTGCACGCGGGCCCAGTGTTTGCACAGCGGGCCAGTGTTTGCACCGC